>CM022484.1:5343047-5365430 GCA_011952105.1 Coreoperca whiteheadi
GGCATGTGTTTTACGTCGGATGCCCTTCCTGACACAACCCTCTGCATTTATCCAGACTTGGGACTGGCACATGAAGACACTGGCTTGTGCCCCCCTGCGGTTGCATTACAATGACACCAAATATAAAGATCAGAAAATAACTGAAATTACTCCACGTATGAAACAATAGTAGCCTATATTAACTAAATTGTCACAAATACATAGCAACCAAAATAACATTAAGTACAATTAGTTCGTGGACATGAAACAAAACAATCTGGTGTATTAGAGAAGATTACAGCTATATTTGTAAGTTAATTTTTGCTGACTCTTAAGGGCAGTGAAAGCTAAGAATAAATTGGGTGGAGGGGGAAACAGTAAGATTCTAGCCTTTGTTACAGTGAAGACGCACATTGAACCCCTTTTACTAAACACACTGATTTGAACACACGTTTATCGTGGACGAATGTGGGGAAAGCTGTGTTTCTGCGAGCAGAGGCAGAAGCCCGTGTGTTCAGGAAGGAAACGCGCCGATTGGTCGCCGACCAAATGGTCTGAAGTTCAGTTCGTGAGGAATCGTCCAATTAGAGATTTAGTTTGGAAGATCGTCAGCCAGCTCCGTCTCAAAATCCTGTCGTTCTGATTAAATGATTGGTGACGAAGTCCACTTAGTAGCTGGTTTGTTAGTTGTTGTTTTTTTAAAATCATATCTTTTTCAGCAGACGGAGTTTGTAGATGTTTAAAATTTTTTCTGAGCTCCTAAAAGACTTCTCGTCCACATCGACTTAAAAGTAGAGTTTGAAAGTTGGTTCTTGACCTTAAACAGCAGTTCAAAAAAAACACTAATTGTCGTCTCCTCCCTCCGCCGTCTCGCCATCCTTCCCGTCTCCATAGCAACGACTCGGCTCGTTTCAAGGAGGACCTGCTGAACATCGCCCGGACGACGCTGTCCTCCAAACTGCTGACTCACCACAAAGCGTACTTCGCCCAGCTGGCGGTTGACGCCGTCATGAGGCTGAAGGGCTCCGGGAACCTGGAGGCCATCCACATCATCAAGAAGCTGGGAGGCAGCCTCACCGACTCCTACCTGGACGAAGGTGAAGGCCGCGTGATGTCACAGCCACCGGGCCGATCTCGCCGTTTGCCTGATTGGCTGCCGTAACGTCGCGTGTGTTTCTGCTTCGTCCAGGTTTCCTGCTGGACAAGAAGATCGGAGTGAACCAACCGAAGAGGGTGGAGAACGTGAACATCCTGATCGCCAACACCGGCATGGACACCGACAAGATCAAGGTACATGAACGCACACACCTGCCCCGACCAGCAGTGCGAGACTCTTATTGTGAAGCAGCAGCAGGAAGTTTAACGTGAACGAGAAACTCTGCGTGTAATGCACCTGCTGTCAGAGGGCATTTAGGTTTCCCAAATAGGAGACGTGGAACAGGTGATCCGGAGATTTCAAACTAAATACAGTGCTGTGTTGTTGTTGTTTTGGTCTCAAACCTTCATTAGAGCCTTTTCACGGCAGGCGTTTTGACTTTTGCACAATTTAAAAACAAATACTCAAAAATGGCAAAGGTAACGAATGCAGTGCAGGGAGAGGCAGGAAACCCTGTGGGATCATCTGAATCCTCCGTGATGATTTAAACATTTTCCGGAGTTATTTTGAAGGCAAAACTGACATACAGAAGATATCATCATCATACGTTCCCTTTATGCGAGCCGGCTCCAGCCCTCTGCTGTCGTGCACACTCACTCCCTGACGTTGGCGGTCAGGTGGTTAGCGTAGCTGCCCTCCAAGCAGTTGACCCGTGAGTGTTTTTACTCACGCCTGCTCTTTTCCTGCTCTCACGCCAGTCAAAGCGTCGTCTGTGGTGCTTCATGGGAACTCGTGTTTGGTGTCTCTGGAAGTGGCGGCATCTGAACTAGATGATAAAAACACAGGAGCTCTTTCAAACTTTCTGTTCTTGTTTAACTGTGTGTGTGTGTGTGTGTGTGTGTGTGTGTGTGTGTGTGTGTGTCAGATCTTTGGCTCCAGGGTTCGTGTCGACTCGACGGCGAAGGTTGCAGACATCGAACACGCCGAGAAAGAGAAGATGAAGGAGAAGGTCGACCGAATCCTGAAACACGGAATCAACTGTTTCATCAACAGGTACGCGCGCGCACACACACACACACACACACACACGGCAGCTGACGGATACACCGCGGTTTCCCATAAACCCAATGAAAACGGATCCTTATGTGCAAAAATAACGGCAGGAGATGGAAACGTGTTGATGTAGTCGTCCAGTGGAGGGCGCTGCAGCGTTCGCAGAAAACCTTCTGGCAGCTCAGAGCCTTCATCACACCAGCTGCTCACACATTTAGTACTTTTTTTAAATGATATTGTCTTTCTCTAAAATGACTAAACTTGTTCTTTTTTTTTTCTTTCTTTCTTTCGTTTCAGACAGTTGATCTATAATTATCCCGAGCAGCTGTTTGCTCAGGCTGGTGTCATGGCCATCGAGCACGCGGACTTTGCCGGCGTCGAGCGCCTCGCGCTGGTTACGGGTACGTACGGTTTCAGTGTAATGCCTATTTTCTTCTTTCCTGTACAGTTCTTCTTTGTTTAATTTGTGGCTGCTTTCCCGTTAGTGCTATAAAGAAATGCAGTCCTGCAAAAAACCGGTTAGCAAACTAAAGCAAAGAGTGAAAACGCAACTGAGAGGCCCGACAGTTCTTGTAAATGTCAACGGAACCATTCCAAGCATGAAACCTAATCCGGTAGTCAAGCTTTAAAGTGAGAGGAGCATCAAGCACGCGGCACCATCGATTAATTATTAACAGTAAAAATAAGTAGAGATAAATACCACTGAAAACAACTGATGTCTGTAGTTTATGGAACCCTAGTTTGCTGTTTGAGGCGATTATTCCGATTAATTGATCTTATCATTCGAGTTATATTATAAGCAAGAAATGCCCACGTTTTCTGGCTTCTTCAATGATCATTCTTTTTCAGGTTTTCTAACTCTTCTTTTTGTCACGAAGCGTTTTTCACTGCTTTCTGATCTATTCATCTAGAAAATATCCCGCACATTAATCGGTGATGAAAGTTGCCGCCCTGTTTCTTTTCTGTTGTGGTTGCAGTTTAAACTACAGATTGACTACATAGGTGTCAAAATGAGTCGATGGATTAATTGATGAACTGTATCTGTGTGTGTGTGTGATCAGGAGGCGAGATCACCTCCACCTTCGACCACCCCGAGATGGTGAAACTCGGTCACTGCAAGCTGATCGAGGAGGTGATGATCGGAGAGGACACGCTCATCCACTTCTCTGGAGTCGCCATGGGTACAGACACACACACACACACGCCATGTTTTAACTACAGGAGCAGTGGGGCCGAGGGGGAAATAAGGGTGTAAAGTTTTCAGGCTCGACAGCAAACTGTAAAACAGAAAGGTTGTCATGACTTTAATACCTTAAAACTGCAGATACTGCACTCCGCCTTTGGATAACCTTCACTGAAACTGCAGTATTCACCAACAACGTGTGTTCTCTCAGCTTTCTGATCCATTGTAACTCGTTATTTACAGTCCGTGACTCATAGGAATTGCGTGTTTGTGTTTGGTTGAGTTTCTATCCGTCAGAGTACTATTAATATCTATGTTGAAATCAATAAAAGACATACATTTACAATGTAATGCATGTAAGTAAAGGTAGCCAAACCACCGAATCATGAGATTCAGTAGAGTTTGTTTTCTTTCTCATGAATTGATTTAGCTGCTGCCTTCTTTAATTATGTGGAAAAACCAGCTGAATAACCAAAATGTCAATTTATCAAAATGGATATTTTTCATTAGCTGCAAATGCTAAAATGCTGTTTTCACAGAAACTGCACATTTCTACGGCACAACAGAAAGTCACGTACAGGTTATAGCTCAGTTTAGACCCAATATGTAGCTACTGCGTTTTCCCTTTTTTTTGTAGGGCAGTATGGGTCAGTGAGGCTTTTTGAGTTTGACCTTTGACCCTCTTCCCCTCAGGTGAGGCGTGCACCGTCGTCCTGCGGGGAGCGACTCAGCAGATTCTGGACGAGGCCGAGCGCTCGCTGCACGACTCTCTGTGTGTGTTATCTCAGACTGTGAAGGAGCCGCGCGTCGTCTACGGAGGAGGTACACGCACACACACACACGTGTTTCTGTATGGGGGGTGATGAGTGGCGCGCACGCACAGTGTGCCATGGAGAACTGTTGCGCGCCGGCTCAGACGCAATGTTTCTGCCTGTTACGTCGCTGTCAGATTATTATGGTCATAAATTCTTGCCGTGACTCAGCCGAGAGACGTGACAGACCGCCTTTCACGACCTGCGTGATGTCATCGGGAAGGAGGTGCTAGGGGACCGAACGTAAGCAAACACGTGTGTGATACGCGACGTGTTCCGCCTCGCCGCACCGCAACAGCATCCTTTCTCTTTCGCTTCGCCATGTTTACAGCTGAAGAGCGCTCTGTGCTCCTATTGGTCAACGTCACAAAGCACGTCGTGTAATCTGTCGTACTCGGCGAGAGGAGGCAAGAAAAGATATTGACGCGCTCGTCTTTCTGTCGGGGCGTCGTGAGTCGTCCCAGGTGAGGCGTCGGTTGTCGTCGACTACGATTCACTACGCGGGATAAAACCATCAGCCGTCGCGCCCGTTCTCGTTCCCACCGGCCTTCCCACCTCCCTCGGGTCAGGATGTTATCGAGCTGGTGTCGTGCAGTCTGAGCCCGGCACAACGAAGTGACGCAGGACGACGATAAAGCTTTCGGTTGATGCTTTGTCGTTTTATTTATTCCTCGAACATGTCTAAATGCGAGTACGCGTCCTTAAATCTCCAAGCGCGCACTGTAAGAGGTATTACTGGGGAGATGAATTTAAAATATCTCATCGGGGAAAAGGCGGGCAGGACACCCGTGAATGTCTGATGCGTGTAATTACCTACACATGCTGAGGACGGTGGCCCGGTGGCTTATACACACTTCATACACATGTGACGGCTACCCGGCTACAGAGACGAGTACTTGCATAGCACTCGTTCCAACTCGCCGCGATCTGACTCCGCCTCTCCGACAGGCTGCTCCGAGATGCTGATGGCCAAGGTGGTGTCCGATCTGGCCAATAGGACGCCAGGAAAGGAGGCAGTCGCCATGGAGTCGTTCGCCAAGGCTCTGATGATGGTACGGACCGGTCTTTCTTTTAAAGGGTCATATCGTGGTTATTCAGGTTTGAGCGTCAGTGGTGAAATATAACAGGTACACTGACTCAAGTACTTGTACTTAAGTACAATTTTGAAGTACTTTCTCCTCCGCTATATCTGAGGGAAATACTGTACTTTTTACGGACAGCTTTATTTACTTCACTAATTCACTTTTTTTTTGCAAACAAAACACATGAAGGGTTTGTAAAATGTGTTTTTATTATAAATTAAATTAAAGTCTCCAACAGTTTTTACAAATACAGCTGACACGATCAGTCGATTAATTGAACAGTTGACAGAAAATTAATTGGCAACTGTTCCGATCGTTTACGTAATCGTCGTGTTTTCGTCACCTCAGAATGAGCCGTTTGGATCTACAGAGGGAGCGGGTCGCCCTCCACCGAGGCCGCCACGCCACCTGACGCTGGCTCTAGATAGGAGACTTTGGCGTTTTTCGCGAGTTCCGCGGCCGCCTCCTGTATTCTTTTCTTTTCGTGTTTTGTTGAACTAACTTGTTTTCTCCTCCAGCTTCCCACCATCATCGCCGACAACGCCGGCTATGACAGCGCCGACCTGGTGGCTCAGCTGAGAGCTGCACACCAGGAGAACAAGACCACCTTCGGACTGAGTGAGTGAACACGCAGACAAACGCTCGTCCACCTGAAAGTCCCCTTTCAACATGCTTTGCCGAGTTTGCATCAGTCTTTCTGGCGGCGTCAGCCCTTCAACCGTGCGAGAGTGCGTTCCTGACTGACCATTGGTCGCTTTGCTGTTGGAGTTTCCCCATTGGCCGTTGCTCTTTCATAATGAATAGGCGCAAACGTTTGTTCTACGAGTGCAGGCGCTGCCCTCCAAGGCCACTTACTACCTTGTGTATAAGTTGAGCTGAGACGGAAGAAAACGGCTTTTTGTTTTTTCTTCAGCTAGTTAAAGGAACGAGTGGCGCCCACAGCTTACAGGGCTGCGCCTACACTCAAGGAATCACATAACTAACGTTCAGTGTCGTATAGGCGTCGCCCTCTAAGGCTATCACTAGTGGGAAAAGGGCGAAGCAGGATGTGGTCCGTGCCCCGCTGGCTCCGTCAGATACCCGCAAACACACAAACTCTTCATGTGAAATAATAACCAGTCCACTCCTGGCCGGTGCGTCGCGGCACGTCACAGTACGTCAGTGCGCACAGAGACGGTGCAATACCTGATTGGAATGGGAAAAAAAACATGAAACCTAATGCTGTGAGAAACGCCGGCTACGCGCTGTAACAGCGCAGCAGAGTAAGAGAGCAAACAGCTGTAGGGAGAGCGCACCGAATAATAGTCGGTCCGACAAAACACTCCGAAACGAGTGAGTCACAGAAGAAAGAGAGACATCCCGCCGACGAGTGAAAGAACAGGAAGAAGACCAAGAAGCTCTCTGTGCAGAGCCGTAGAGGATGAAACTCCTCCGTGCTCGGATGCTCTCCGGGGATCAGTGCCAGAGGAAGTGATGCGCCTGAGAAACCGCCGTGTGACGGGCGCTGTGCGGACAGAGGAAGCCCCTGGGATTGCACAAATAGATGCTTGGAGGGGCGAAGGCCTGCTGTGGTGCAACGTAGCGAGACAGACCAAGTGGGAGCTCATCCAAAGGCTCAAGAGGAGCTTTAACCAGCGCGCAACACCAAGGATAAACCCAGTGGTGGAAGACGTTTTCCGATCCTTTACTTCAGTAAAAGCACTAATTACCACACTGTGAAAGTCCTGCATTCAAAACCTTAAGAAAAAGTATATCAGTATTATCAGCAAAATGTACTGAAAGTATCTGAAGTAAAAGTTCCCAGCTCCCAGTTACTGCTGCCTTTTAAACAGATCTGAAAACATACATACATATTCTTTGAGCTTCACGTGTGAAAGCTGGTTTTCATATTGAACACTGATGGGGTTTTTTTTTCCCCTGCAGACATGTCTGAAGGCTCGGTGTGCAGCATGGTGGAGCTGGGGATCACGGAGTCCTTCCAGGTGAAGCGTCAGGTGCTGCTGAGCGCCTCCGAAGCCGCCGAGATGATCCTGAGAGTCGACAACATCATCAAAGCTGCGCCCAGGTCGGTCCATCACCCCTTTGTCCTCTGTCTTTATCTGCATCTTTAATGTCTGACTAGACCAGGGTCCTGATGTCGTTAAATTAAAACCTGAATTCAAAGTTTCATACAATGCCTGGATGTTGCTGCTCAGACTCCACACAGTTAAACTGCGGTGAAGTCCGGACTGGTGTTATTTTATCTAAATGACTTAATTTTGCGTGCTCTGCAAACTCTTCCTCGTGGTGCGTTCAGGTGCCACTCAGCCGCTGTGTCACGTGTGGAATTTTAATTATAAAAGCTACAATGTCCAGAAGCTGAATATGGAAGAACAGCATTAAATCAAATATTTGTTTGTGTCCTGAAGTTGGCAGTTATCTTCGTTACAAACAAATACTTTTAGCTGACTTCAGGATGACAGCCGTTTCAGTTTAGCTTCACGACGACACGCACAAACGCGCCGCGCTCAGAAGTGCGTTATCATTGAATGAGCCGGAGTGGACGGCCCGCATGCTAGGAAATACTTTGACTTAGAAATGCAGACATTAGCCGGAAAAGCCCAGAATTGAAATGTGGTTGTATCGCCGCAACAATTCCAAATATTACCAAAAGCTAAAATTCGGTCGCATTCCTTGGATAAAGAAAGGAGACAGCAGTTACTTTGCTCAAACGTGGAAAACCGCCGGCGTGGTCCTTTAAGTCCCTGGAAAGGGGTTGTGTGTGTCGAGACTGAAGAATGGCAGCAGGAATAAACCTGCCCGCCAAGGTCCAGTTTAAAAATAAAAACTATCCCTTCAAAAAACCGCTGTGTGCTGCTTTTTATTTAGCCGGCCAGCGGAGACGGAAGCATTCAAATGTTTGTTTATTGACTTCTTATGTTGTTGTTTTTGTAGGAAGAGAGTTCCCGACCATCACCCCTGCTAGAGGAAGAGAAGGATGAAGATGATGAACGTGGGGAGGGGGGGGGGATCAGTTGTGTTATTTATCACCTCTGTGTAGTTCAAATTAAAGGAACGCTCTCCTGTTTTTTGTTTTTTTCTGTTAAACTCTCGCTGTGAAAGCAGCGCACAGGCTAGCCGGCTAAAGCTAGCCGACCATCAGGCACGGCTAACTGCGGCGGCTCTGCTAATGCTACCAAGACATGAGCTAATCATATATAGCTGTCAGTAAGAGGCTAGTGTGAAGCTAATGTAAGATGTCGGTCAGTGCAGGTTTGTGGCGCTAACGTTAGCTGAGGACACAGCTAACGTCAGCCTCTTTGTGCCAACGGCGCTTAGAACGTAAAGTTTGGACGTTGTTTGTTTCTTTTTGTTTACTGAAATAAATGAACCAATCCTCATCGGGCGATGTGTGTGTTGTCTTTGTGTCTCTTCTCAAGTGTTTTCTAACTTGGAAAGCTCAGATGACCAGAGGCTCCCACAGTGTGGCGGCGCGTCAACCCGGTGGAAGAAATACTAAAATGGCTGCGTTCAGACAGTATTCTAAGACGGTCCCCCACATTGCTACTCCATAAGTTTGACCTTGTAAAATACCTTTTTATTGACTCAAACCTTTGGCTGTTTTAAGAACACGTAAAACAGATTATATATTGGACTTGAGTCACGTCGAACTGCTGACGATGGTTACTTAATGCACTAAGATTGGCGCTATTGTGTGACAGTTCTACGTTTTAAGTCGGAGACACCGGTATCCAATATCACACAGACAGACAGCATCTCCGTGCTAACTAACTAGATGAAGAGTTGGAAGTCACCGAAGTCGTCAGTACTCTGGACATCATTAATATCTGAACCAAACTTAACTGTAATCTCTCGAATAGTTGTGATACTTCAGTCTGGACAGATCTTGTATTCATGTTATTTTGTCCACCCCCCTGTATGTCAGTTCATTGTTGGCGCTGCCAGGTCAGAGTGACTGAGACCTCAGAGCGTCAACACACTGAAGTTACCCGCCTGGACCGTCCACACAGTAAACACACACACACAGCCTCGGCTTCTAGTAGAACGGTTTTGTTCGCCATAAAACGAGCAGGCAGTCATTCACTCTTCCCTGCAGAGAAAGAGGTCGATAGCCAGTCAGCAGTAAATTGTGACTTTCAAAGACTTAGGAATCATTTTGGATCATCACTGACAGATGAAGGGTCGCATAACTCTCATTTTTGCATCCGTCAAAGCAAGCAATTGCCAGATTCCAGCCTTACTAAAGTACTAGATAGGACATGAACGCTTGCTTTGACCAGGAAAATAGAAGTTTCACAATAAAAAAAAAAAAATCTTTTTCAACCGCAACTCACGGCCTTCCTCAGTGGATGAAAGATCCAGACAAAAAAACAGGTAAATAGAACTTGAATTACGTTTGTTGTTGTTTTTTCCCCCTGAGGTTCACGGAACTTTTGTTGAATCGCATCCAATGTGGTGATCACAGGATAATAAGGGGGCGTTGAATTGTGGCTCCAGAACAGGTGGTGGATCCCAAAAATCTCTAATTTTGGTTAAATCCAAATGTCTGGACTTCCCCGCACTCGGATTTAGTAAGTCCAGAAAGTCGTGGGTCGTCCAGAGCCAAAGTCTAAATAATTGTTGAGGAACGCTGCTCGTATTGTCTGTTCGCTGCTTACTTTTACGTTATTTCATTCATCAGGTACTTATTGATCAAGTTTCAGGCAGCAGTGGAAGAAGTATTCAGATCCAAATCCTGATTTCAAAACCTTGCTTAAGTAAAAGTACTGCAGTATAATCAGCAGCATGTAGTTGCAGTACTGCAGTAACCTGCTCCTGTCAGTGTTTCTGTCTGATGCTTCTGCATTCATCTCTCTGCTGCATCAATGTGCATGTTGCATTCTACTGCTGCAGATGTTTCAGGTTGAGCTCATTTTAGCTGCTTTATATCCTGGTGGCTGGTTTAACCTGCAGCAATGCATCATGGTCCGTAAGGTCATCGCGCGTCTGTGGCGTCGCCGTCCTGCGAGAACCTCGTATCTCTCAGAGAAACTTCTTTGTGACGACGCAGCTGACCCGAGGGGGGGTTTAAAGGGTTTATTTAGCTTCAGGAGGAGGAGGAGCTTCTCGGCACGTAAAAGGAAACTCTTCATCCTCCAGCTCGTCACAGACACCTGGAGATACGAGGTTTCCACTGGACAGGAAGGGGATGAATGTAGTGCAGTAAACATTTGCCTCTGAGATGTGGTGGAGTGGAAGTATAAAGTTGCATAAAATGGAAATACTCAAATAACGTACAACTACCTTGAATTTGTACTAAAGTACAGTACTTGAATAAATTCCACAACTGGTTTCAGAAGCCACAAGGCTATGCTGTCTTAGTCGGTGTTTGAGTTTTTGGGGTGGATTTTCTCACACAGACTCAGATCCAATCAGAGCAGCAGTGACTTCTGATAAAGTCCTCATCGTCTGCCAACCAGCAGTCGGACAGACGGACGGACACAGAGAGACATGTTGAGGCCGGTGTTGGTGGTGCTGTTGGTTTTGACATGGACAAGTTCAGCGCTGGTCAGGTAGGAGAAATCGCCTACACCGTTAATATCAGAGTACAAATACAGTTAACTCTCTTTACATTGGTGAAGTCTTGTGTTTGGCTGCTCTGAGGGCCCCTCAAAAACAAGCAAATTACAAATGTAAAGAATGCAGGTTTTTTTCTTTAAAAGGCTTTTCGGTGTCTGTGTGTGTTTTATATCTTATGGAAGAAGAATGGCCTCGTGAAATAGATTAAGCTCAAAAACTTTTCACTCCTGCAGTTTTGAGATACAACTCAAAACGGACTTTTATTGTCAGTTTCAGTTCATCTCAGGGCCCCAAAGGAAACCTTAAAGTTTGAGGCAGGTTTCTATCACACCGGAAAATTTAAAGTATTCCAAGTACGGTCTACACTTTTTTCCAGAAATGTCTCTTGTTTAAAGGAATAGTTCAACATTTTGGGAAATGCATTTTCTAGCCGAGGGTTAGATGAGAAGATTGATACCACTCTCATGGCTATGCAGCAAATATGAAGTCACAGCCAGTTAGCTTAGCTTAGCAAAATTATCTTAGAAAGACTGGAACGTGTTGCTTTTACAACTTGGTTTATATATAGATATAAAATATTAAATAGTGAGCTTTAGATGGGCTGGTAAGTGGATTTTGCTATCTTTGGACAAAGCCAGTCTTGCTTTTTCCCCTTGTCTTTATGCTAAGCTAAGCTAACTGGCTGCTGGCTCCAGCTACATATTTGCCGTACAGACATTAGTGTGGTATCAATCTTCTCATCTAACTCTCAGCAAGAAAGCAAATGAGCGTATTTCCCAAAATGTGGATCTATTCCTTCAAGAATTAAAAAAAAACAACTATGAAACACGACTGGGACACTAAAATTTTAACTCCAGATGCTAAAATGTTGCCTCCCCAGGGTGCGTCTGAGGCGGGAGCGTTCGATTCGTACCCAGCTGCGAGCTGACGGCCTGCTGGAGGAGTTCCTGAAGGATCACCGCCCCGACATGTTTAACCGGCGCTACGCTCAGTGCTTCCCGCCCGGCACGCCGTCACTGCGGCTCGGACGCTCCAGCGAGAAGATCTACAACTTCATGGACGTAAGAACAACACTGACTGTCTCAACATTTCCTGATGTACTGCTGAGCAAGGCACTAAACCCCCGTCTGTCCCCTGCAGGAAGATGCCTTTTTGTTTTGGATCAAAGTGTATTTAAAATGTGCACAGTTATAAAAGTATTGCACTTGCTGCTGTGCTTTAAAATATTCCTCTTGGGCTCAGTGTTGTCAGTTTCTTCGGATGGATATGTGTAATTTTAATTCTAGTCAGTTAAAAACTTACAAAGTAGCATGCAGGTCATCCGAGATTTATTAAAATAATACAATTTTTTATACTTAAAGCCACAATGTGTACAGTTTTTTTGTGATACCATTCATATCATTTTTTTTTACTTATACTGACAAATTTTAGCTTTTTATTTGTAAAACAAACAATTCTGGTGAAAATATTGTGAAAATCTGTCTTTTTCCTTGAGACTTTAAAATGATCACCTTCTTCAAATATATTACTCCTTCTCTGGGGAATTCTCACAATAAAGTTTGATTTTAAAAATCAGCACTGCAGGTAAATGAATCATAAAATTGCATTTATTAATGGATTTTCTGTTGTTGTTCTTTTTGATATATTATATATTAATTATATTATGTGATAATATTTTTAGTAGAAAAAAACATTTCTTTTTCAAGAACACTGTTTTTGTAGTAGAAAAAAAAACAGTGCTAAGCATACAGAACCATTGGTGTGTGGGACAGTGTAATTCTTGATACTACCACCAGATGGTACCAAAGTAAGGCATTTTTCATTTTTAATTCCTACACATAAATGAATATTAAGTCACATGACACTGTGTGTGTGTGTGTTTTGTTTTAATACTGCTATAGACTTACATTGTGTGACTCTGTTGTGTGTCAGGCTCAGTATTATGGTGAAATTACTTTGGGGACTCCGGAGCAGAACTTCTCTGTGGTTTTTGACACCGGCTCATCCGACCTCTGGGTGCCGTCATCCTACTGCGTCAGCCAAGCCTGTGGTACCCCAGCACTACACAGCACTACACAACACTACACTACTCACAGGTGTTTGAGTTCGTATTGGTATTTCATAAGGGTTGTGTTTGTGGGTCAGGACAACATGACAGCATTAGTTTAGTGTGTTCCTGACTGTGATAAGAAGTTCAAGGTCTTTCCGTGTGTGTGTGTGTGTTTTCACAGCGTTGCACAAGCGTTTCAGGGCATTTGAGTCATCTTCTTTCCGTCATGATGGTCGGATGTTTGGGATTCACTATGGATCAGGACACCTGCTGGGAATCATGGCCAGAGACACATTGAAGGTCCATGTTGTGAATGTTACTATATTGCAATTACAAGAAAGGCTGTAATCGTGAAATGTGCGTGTCCTTGGAGTGCACTGGTGGGCAAATAATTCAAATAATATATATGCACAAATTCTCCCCTCTTGTTTACTGTCGCATCAGCTGTCCAGTAAAGGCGAAAGTGCCACAAAAAAAAACTTCTTAAAAAAGAAAAACAAAGTCTCAGACACATCTGTCAGTGATCCTGGTGATCTTAACATCTGTTCTTGTAGCCAATAATATCATCACATTTGGTCACATCCTTTCAGCGATGCTGGAGGTGTTATTGACTCCTTAATTTCAGCATGGAGCAATTTAGGAAAGAAGGCTTAAGACACTGGAATTGGATGCAAAAGTAAAGATACAATTTGGAGACCTCAACAAATTGCAAAAACTGTTTAAAGTTAAATTGCTTGGGAGCATGTCAAAGTTGCCAACAAAAGCTGCCTCATTGACACAAAGTACAGCTGTGAAAACGGAAGGTTATTTATTTTAAAACATTTTAACTGTAATTTAAGGAGCACCCAGTTAGCCGAATGGTCACAGGGCATGCCACATAACTGCAACGTCCACTGTTCTATTCTGCCTGGGGACCTGTGTTGCAACATGTGTTGTCATACTCCTCTGTCTCTCCTTGTTTCCGGTCTGCCTCTTCATTACCGACTAAAGGTGAAAATATCAACAACCAAAAAAAAAAGAAATCCAATTTATGTAAAGGATGATATGTTTTGAACAAAATAGAAATACTCATGTGCCTCAAATTTCCAGACCAAAACACAGATTCTGGAGTCATGGAACTATACAAATATTTATATACTATAAAATATATGTTCCAGATTGGGAGTTTGACCACCCTGAACCAGGAGTTTGGGGAGTCAGTCTACGAGCCTGGTGCTGCATTTGTAATGGCGAGGTTCGACGGTGTTCTGGGGATGGGTTACCCATCACTAGCAGAGATCCTTGGAAACCCTGTTTTCGACAACATGTTGGCGCAGAAGAAAGTGGATGAGCCAGTCTTCTCCTTCTACCTCAGCAGGTGCGACCTCACCGGAATTTAAGAATTTCATATCGCCAGGGATTTTTTTCAGTGTAATCGCATTACTCACAAGTTTGTCTATTTTCAAGCATTCGCACTGGGAGCTCAAAAGTACAACCAGTTTAGGGGTTCATTGCCTTCCTCAGGGGCACATTGGAGTGAGGAGAGTTCCTTGTTTTTCTTACCTCTACAGGTTTTTATCATTTTGAGAAAGCTACTTTTAAGTCACTTGCTTGTGGTTTCCAAACTGGAGTCCAAGGTCCTCCAGGTATCCTTAAACTAGTTGAAAGATCCAGAGTTTTGGGTGTTCAAGGGGTTTTAGGAGAGGTATTTAAAGGGCCCAGCGTTTCCAGGAAGTTCCAATGTGTTTCAAGTGATGCAGGAGGTTTCCCTGTATTTCAGGATAGTCCAAGGGGTTCCAGGGATCTCCAAGGGTTTAAGGAGGTTCCAGACAGTTACAAAGGTTATGAGTATTCTTTTGCTGTTTTGAGGGGTCCATTTAGGTTCCTATGGCTTCAGAGGGTGTCTAAATGCTTTAGATTAGTCTAAATGTGTTAGTCAGATGGTTCCAGAATGATTCAGGGGATTCCAAGGCAGGCCAGGGGCTTCAGAGGGTTCCCCTGTGTTTTAGGATGGTACTGGGGTGTTCATTCAAAAGGGTTTCTGAGGGGTCCACGTTTTCCAAGGGATCCCAAGAGTTGCAGTAAAGTATAAGAGTGTCAAGGTAGTCTAAGGGTTCCCAGGAACTTCCAGAAAAGAGTCCAAGAGATCTAGGGTCCAAGGTCCCAGGGTTCTTTAAGGATCGCGAGAGTTGCCAGGGATCAAGGAGTGTGGTCTAGAAGGTAGAGTCTAACCTACCTTCCAGACCACTTCTAGAGGCAGAGACTTTTAGACTCCAGCAAAACTCCATACCACAGATTAGTTTTTCCCTCTGGTTCAGTGAATGCTAATTAATGAAATTTGCTGGTAGAATGTTTGGTTTGACTGATAACCTGGGACATGGACTCTTGGGACATGGTTTAAGATATTTGGTTGCAAGGGATCCAGGGAAATTCAAGAGTTGCAGGGGTTTCAAGGATTTGACAGGAGTTAGATGGTCCCAGGAGCGTCCAGAAGACTCTGAGAATTCCAAATTCTCAGTGGTGTGATAAGGAAGTGTTTGGGATCCTTGAACATAAACAGAGTATTTATTGCAGTTTGTTGATTGGAATGTTATTTTTGTCCTTGCAGGAAAACAAGTAGTGGAAACCCAGAAGGCGAACTGTTGCTAGGCGGAAGAGATGATGCGTTGTACACAGGACCAATCAACTGGCTTCCTGTGACTGCTAAGGGATACTGGCAGATTAAGATGGACAGGTATCCCACGTTTTTTTAATATTGTCATTCTGAGTAATTCATTAATTAATCGTAATTGTAATCCCAAATTGAAGTCCTGACCCTGTACTAACAGCAACTGCTAATTTTCAAAAAGTTTTTCTTGATTTTGGTGGCACCTCTGGTGAATAATGGTAACGGTTCTTGACTACATCCAACATAACAGTTGTGTGGTCACAATTAGTAAACTGTCCTGGCATGTAGAGACCACTAGATGGGAGTCAGAGCAGGATAATTAGACAAGGTGCAGTTACTCTTCAAATAAGGTGAAACAGCTAAATGTTCTCACTTGGAGGGATTTTTACCTATACTTATGAGAAGATTTTGTCCTGATGATAATCGAATAACAAGAATTCACACACCACTCACAAAATCATGCAAAATGATGATCTCTGCATACTTTTCAGTGTTGCGGTGCAGGGTGTGAGTTCGTTCTGTCCTCGTGGTTGCCAAGCGATTGTCGATACTGGAACCTCCCTCATCGCTGGACCGACCAATGATATCCTCATCCTTCAGCAGCTGATTGGCGCCACACCCACAAACATAGGAGAGGTAAAAAAATCGAAAAATCGAAAACATAGTATATAAACAAAACTGAACACTACTTTTGGTGAAATTTGGTAACATAAAATCTCATTTGACCTTTACCTTTATATGCGTTCCAGTTCCTTATCGACTGTGTCAGATTGTCCAGTTTGCCTCATGTGACATTCATCCTCGGAGGAACAGAGTACACACTGACTGCTGAGCAGTACGTTAGGAAGGTGGGGAAAGTTTGTCATTCTGTCCGTACTTTGTCTTCTTTAGCTTGTCTTTCCAAATGGCTGGCATAATTTGTTTAGCAACTGTATTTGTTGTGACATATTAGTAAGGATTACATTGTTAGTATGTAGGGTAGGGATCAAGGAGTGTGGTCTAGAAGGTTTAGGGGTATTCTAAAGTTTTTTTCTGAGGGGTTTCAGAGGTGTTCATAAGAGACTAAAGGCCCAAGGGTACCACAAGGTTCCTCGGTTTTTCAGAAGGTCCAAAGGGTTCTAGGGTGTAGTCAAGGTTTTCAGATTTTTAGGGAGGTCTAGCAGATATCTCCAACCATGTGCCACAGAGGCCAGAGATTGAAGATTTTCTGTCCAGCCAAACTTTATACCACGGATTAGTTTCTTCTCTCTCATTCAGTGTAATGCTAATAAAATAAAACTGCTGGTATAATGCTTTGTTGGCCTATAGTCTCTTGGTAATTAGTTTGAGACATTCCATCTAGAGAGTTTCAGGGAAATCCAAGAACCGCATGGTATCCAGAAGTTTCACAGGAGTTAAACGGTCATAGGAGGTCCAGATGGTTCTAGGGATGTTCCAAGAAGGTTTTCAGTGTAGAGCAGACGTCTCAAAACATGTGCCATAGAAGGCCAAGACTGCAGGTTTTTACCGCAGCCAAACTCTGTACCGTAACTTAGTTTTCCTCTTTGGGTCAGGGTATGCTGATGAATGAGGGATTGAGGGACATTGGATGTCACAGTCAAATGTTTTGAATCATAAGGTTTGCTTCTATAAATACAGCTAACATTCAAAATTGTCATTTTTTGTCATTTGTTTGATGGACCCGTGCATTTTTTATTATGTTTCTGTCAGATGTTTTCTTCAGTTTTTATATCTTGGCTTTAAGAGAAACGTTAATTGATTCTATCTTTTTTATGACTGACATGACAAATAAACTTGAACTTTAACATAAATATACAGTATGATACTGAAATATCTGTTCAAAAGTCTTCTCTATGTCTCTCTCTCTATCTCCAGGAGATGCTTGGCGACAGGGAGCTGTGTTTCAGTGGTTTCCAAGCTGTTGACATTTTTTCCCCCGAAGGCCCCCTTTGGATTCTGGGAGATGTATTTCTGACAGAGTTCTACAGCATCTTCGACAGAGGACAGGACCGTGTCGGCTTTGCCCTTGCTAGGCACCCAAACGAAGACTAACCCATTGGTTATCAATGGCTAACAGCTGTATGATCAATAAATACCATACAATTAAAGACCATAACGGCATTTTGTAATTATTTCAAAGGCACCAACACAAATGGTACTCGTTTGCAGCATTATGCCTAAGTCTATCCATCATTCTCTGATCTATTTTGCAACTTTTGAGAATCTTGCAGTCAGCAGTCCATCAATGATTAGACCAACTCTAGACCGTCCCCCAAGTACATCATCAAGGATTAACAACAATCACTGGCTGAACTGTTCGAGTATGGTCTTGGTGACCCCATTTACCATTTTTGGTGACACTGACAAGTCAGCCACAACACTTTATTTAAAAAAGTACAGTTTTTGGAGATTCAGCAGCAGCAACAGATACTGTATATTCATTACTTCAGTTACATTTACAAAAACAGACAATCATAACTGTTATCACATCAAGACAGAAGATTTAGTGCTAGAAAAGATTTTGTTCTAGAAACCTTTAAAGTCCAGTCAGTAATCCTGAGTACTTTATCTAACCAGCAGTCACCACAGTTGCGTGTTGGAGCCAAAACTGAAGTGTGTTCAGCTGCAGTTCCTCTAATGGCCACCAGATGACATTCAAGAAAATGTTGACTGTATTGAAGTGAGTGGGGAAAACCCCCAACCATTCTCACGAAATAACAGGTTTAGCTCTTGGCAACTATTTTCACTTCTTCCAGTGCGAATTGAGTAATTCTTCCATTCCATATCCAGAAAATATTAAGGTATCAAAAAGGCATTTTTCTTGAATGGCAGGTGTTTCAGCCTATCACTCACAGCCGTGGTGGTTGTTTCTTGCTCTTCCCATCCTTGCACTTGTTGCCCATTCTTTTAGCTTAAAAGTTGATTACCAGCATTAGTATTCTTTTCTATCTTATATGTTCTTTGGTATACCATCTTCGGGTTATGATTAGGGTTTGTCTCCAGTGACAATGCTGGCAACAAACCGTAACTCCAAGCTTCAAAACATCATTTTAGAGGCTGGAGCTTACTAAGGGTTTGTTGGTTCAAGTCAACTTTCCTGATAGTCAAAGTTGTGACTTCTCTTGTTGGGTAATGCCGTTACCAGCTTGGAGATTGGCTCAGGGCAGTCGTATGTTACTGTGTGAGTGGTTCTTATTTTCTTTCCAAGCTCTGTGATTCGGAGTCTCTTCGCTCTCTCCTGTCTCTTCTCTCTTCGCTGTTGTTGGTGCCTTTCCTGTCATCGTCCTCTGTCCCTGCCATTCCCTGGAAGTCGTGGTCGTACTCAGGGTCAGGGAGCTGCAGAGTGTTGGTAGGCGGACCAGGTGATCGTCGGGATTGGAATCGAGCCATGCCTCGTCTCCGCCTTCCCAGAGCCTTGGGGCTTGGCAGGCTGCGGACTGACCCCTTCGACGACTGCCTGGAGAACTGGAGGGAAAACTGGCGCCCCCGTTGCCGGGTCAGCGGGAGAGTCTGGAAGTTTTGTGTCATCCAGCGGAATTCCTTGGGTCCCAGCTGGGTGGGGGAATAACAGATGGAGCCGGTCCTGGAAATACAAAGAATGAGTCAGACCAAAAGGGGAATTTAAAGGAATGGAAGGGTAGGATTACAAATTTTAAAAGAGAAGTATATTACCAAAGCTAAGACCGCCTGTGGTCGTTAGTCATTTATGTAAGTCCATTGTCTCCACAGCATAATGGTTTCATTATGACAGAGTTTGGCAAACAAGGAGTGGACAGTCGGGAGTTATGACACTTATAGAAGAAAACCAATGAATTACCTCGGAGTGTCCAAGCCAGGTGCCTCCTCAGTAGGGGAGCGATCCAGTCCATTCTGAGGTTTTGCACCTTCACCATTGCCAGAAGAATCCATGCTGTGACAGACATCACTGGACAATGGCGGGCTGACAACAAGCTGGGGGAAAACAGCAGAGGGCGAGCTTTCAGGGGATGGAGGGTTGCTGCTGACCTCCCTTAAGGTAGACAGGGTGTCCATGGCGGAGGGCGGCATGACCAAGGAGGAGGGTGGACCCATGTCCTCTGGACCTGGATGGACCCTGGATGGATTGATGGGCAATAAAATGGATGTCAGAAAGACCAACTTTTAATACAATCAAACACAGACAGTGATAACCACTGAGCCACCTTGCTGCCCAATAACGTACCAGCTGTAATTGAAATCAGCCAACATGGGTACCTTTAGTACTTTCAGTGGAGCAAACCTGAAGTCTGGGAAGAAGCTTCCTGTTGCATCACTACTGTGTCGTTTGAAGATGGGTCGAGGAGGTCGGAGGTCAGGAGGCTCCTGAACGCTCAGCAGCCGGCGGACCCGACCCAGAACCTGCAAACATCAAAAAATATGATCGCAAGAAAATAAATGTATATTCTGTATACATGAAATCTGTATACTCTCTTCCCCTTGAAGGCTGTCTTCTTCCATTCAGGACTCTGTTCAAACAAATGTGTGACCATGTGAAGAAATAAAGAACTACAGTAGCACATACCTGCAATTCTTTCAATTATTATTTCGTGACCATGTTTAGAAATGTTTAATCTGCATAGATCTTTATCAATCTGTGTTATCTATGTGCACCAGTCTTTTAAATTTGGTTTACACAGTAAATTTAGGGGTAGCAGTATTTGTCAAAGAGTAATAATTTAGTTTCTACACCATAAGGTTCAGGAGTTACAAGCCAAAATGTTAGTAGCTTTATAATTCGAGTATAAAGTGGCGCTTAGTTAATGGTCTAATGAAATTTCCAATCATATGTCATATATTATATTTCCTGCTTACTGACTGACAAACAATCATACAGGGCTAAAAACATTTTTGACAGAGGTAATAAAAAACACTGCATTACCGACTCTTGGCGCCAAGCCAAAACAGAGTCCTGTTGCCGTGGACGACTGTTGCTAACATCAGCATCATCGAACTGCAGGATGTCAGAGAGTCTGGGAGAGATATTGGACAACAGTTTCTCATTTTGCTGGTGGAGCTCCTCTAAAGCCAACTAATTCTCAAACAGCCAGTCAGAATACGACAACACAACGTTGCTGAACCCTGGCTTGAGATAAACAATGCCCCCTGAGCGACAGTGTTTGGGCTGAAAAATACATTGAGGAGTAACACAACACTTAACATTTCTATAATGATGGCTAACAAGTCTTGTGTATAGTATAAAAGTTTCTTCCAAACCCATTAAAATTAAAACATAAGTGAAAACACTGACTATCACCCTGCGTAAAAGTTGCCAAAACAACAAAAGAGAGTTAATTGGCCTCAACCAATCAGCTTGCTCAGTTTGGCAGCGTGTCATATGTAAAATATGTGTGTGTGTGTGTGTGTGTATGTTAGTAATAATAATAACTTTTTTTATATAGCACCTTTCAAAACTAAGTTATAAAGTGCTTTACAATAAAAAACAAAACAAAAAAAGATCCATAACTTAAGATATAAACATGATAAAATAATTGAAATTCTGACCCCATGTCGGTGGTGGAGCCGAGGAATGAAGGGATGCAGTAGTCGGCGGCGGCCAGCGTGTAGGGCGGCCGCGCCTCGCAGTCGTTCCAGTACATGTCTTTGGTCATGTGGGGCAGGTTCATGTGCATCTCATCTACAGCCAGCAGAGACACCTGGAGGGACAGGTAAACAGGGAGTGACGACAATGAAAGGATTTTAGTGTGGTTTCTGCTACTGAGAGATGTTCAATCCAAGCTCCATGAAATTAGACTCACATTATTGCTTGCCCTAGTCAAGTAGCTAATACCTGCCACTGGTGACTGGAAGATAATAGGGGCCTACTGTTCCACCAGCCCCCAAAACACATGTATTTTCTCCTAGGAGGTTAGTTCCTGTCAAGACAAATGGGTCTCTGCTACCGGACCAGACGGTGAAACCTGAACATGTCAGGTTTGAGTCTCTCTCTGAGCGCTGTGATTGGCTGCTGACCTGAAGGTTCCTGTCGATGATCCAGTTAGCTTCAAAGTCGTCATCGTCCTCTCCAAACGGGTTGATTAGCTGCTCCGCTACCTAACAACAAGGCACAAATCATACCTTGAATTCGGTCACAGGGCAAAGACATGACTTCACACACAACTTGAGACTGTTCTGGAAACCCTCCTTGTTTGTGCTTTTTAAGGATATTTGCGTATTTGAGGTGTCGTTTGGCTGCAGCCTTTTCATTCTGCTTGCGGTGGTCCACCTCAGCTGTGGGTCAGATTTCCACAAAAATCTATTACACACATTCATGTTTCTCAGAGGATCGACCGTTTTTGATTTAATGACCTTCTAGCGCTACACACAGGATAAACTTTAAATCATCAGTCCCACTCTGGATCACATCCACTAAGTTATTAATAAACATGGTGTGTTATTAATATAAAAAGACAAGATTAAGAGACAAAAAAACAGGTCACCCACACGTCTGTTTATTAAGGAGGAAAACATTTTCAAATGTGTGATATACAAAGATTCACCACCACCTCTCCATTCAACTAGGCTCATCGACCGTTACGCCATCCAGCAGGCCAGATATCTGGGGGTGGTAACTGCTAACTCCAGCACCACCCAGTCCTGTAGATTCATCCTCTACAACATCAGGAAAATTCCTATCTGAGCAGTCTACACAAGTCCTAGTCCAGGCTCTTGTCTTGTCCAAACTGGGCTATTGCAACGCGCTGCTGGCTGGACTCCCTGCCTGCACAACCAAACCTCTGCAGATGATCCAGAACGCGGCGGAAAGAGTGGTCTTCAATGAGCCGCAGAGAGCGCCGTAACCCCTCTCTTCATCAGGTCCCACTGGCTCCCTGCTGTCGCCCGCATCAGGTTCAAAGCGATGCTCCTGGCCTACAAGACCCCCACTGGTTCTGCCCCATCATATCTT
>CM022484.1:5365772-5378401 GCA_011952105.1 Coreoperca whiteheadi
CACCAAACCCCCCCAGTGGTTTGTTATAAACAAGTGGAGGTGAAAAAGGGACAGCCCCTGTAGAGGGAGAGAGTGGGATAGAGACAAAACCCCCCCCCCCCCCCCCTCTCTCTCTCTCTCTCTGTGTGGGAGATTCAGAGCACTGATTGGGTTACAGTAATGATGGAAGATGATTACGGATGTGATTAGATGAGCTACATCTGTTACGGTGACAAATAACATGACAAGGAATAGAGAGACAGGCCTGTGTGTAAACCAGCGGGATGCCGACCCAGTCGTAGCCAAAAAGAGTCGCACACCAAGTCCTGAACAGATTCATCTCCTGAAAACAGACACAGAGACACAGATTCGATAGGGTTGCCAGTTTGGCAGCAGTCGCCAAACCCACATTTCTGTAACTCATCAGGCTGATTGGAAGAACACTCCCACCCACACTTTGGGGAGTGCACTGAGGGTCACATTACCTATTTGTCTGGTTGTTGCGGTCACAGACTAACAGGGATTTAGACTCTCAAGTGGCGTTGCTGGATGCACAACTGTGTGTGGCTGCCTAAGTGCCCCTTTCTCTTTGACAGGATATATTTGTAATCTAATGGGACACTTCCATGCTTCATGTTTGCGCTATTGTCTCACCAGTGTATGGAGACAGACTCGTCTCAACGTTATTTGTGTGAACGGTTCGACAATCCGTGCGTGAATGGGTAATCTGTAAGTACACCTTCCACAAATACCACAAAAAAAAATGTTGTAAACTCACAAAAATATCTGCAAATAACAACAGCTTTATTAGATAAAAATAATAGCTTTATTTGTATAGCACTTTTAAATACAGGTAACAAAGTGCTTTACAGCAATGATTATGAGACACCCAAACAAATCAAAATAGTCCTCACACAATAAAAGCTTTTTTTTAATAAAAATGTGTCTTGAGACAAAGTCCACAAATAAAAAATATCTGTGAATAGCTACATTAACTAAGTAATCCAGTTATTGGATCTTCACTCATATTAGATCTACAATTTAAAGGTTTGCTCCCACTTTCGTAAGGTAAAGGCACCACTGCACTGCCGGTTGCCACTGCTAGCCTATTAGCTTACTGCTATAGTTTCCCATAGAGGTTAGCGAGTTAACAAACATTAGGGTGCAGTTTACTGTATAGAGCCTGTGGTAGCTCATTAGCTGCCAGCGTCTATCTTTCCAAGAAATGCTGTTGTAATACACTTGCGTCGCGTGATCAGCAACTACCTATACCACTGAAACGTCAAACGGTTTTCTTTCTAATTTTTCTGATCCCTATTATTTTCATTCAGAGGAAAAGCAGAAAATCTTCCCATCTTAGAAGCTGCAAACAGGAAGTGTTTATCGGCTAATTGATTAATCATCAACTAATCATTTCATCTGTACTTGTATAAATTGTTCAATTTTTAAAAACACATCATATTTTATGAACTCTTCATATGTTTTTTTTTCGCAAAAATCTTTATTTGTAAAGTAACTAGTAACCAAAACTGTCAGATAAATGTGGTGAAGTGAAGAGTACAATACTCTGAGATGTAGAAAGCAGCATGAGATTAAAATACTCAAGTAAAGTACCTGAAAATGTGTACTTGAGTACTTGTTTATTTATGAGAGGGATTTAAATTGAATCCCTAACATGTGATTGGAGCACTCGAGAGTGGGCGCGGCTTATCGAATGCAGCGAAGTATGGCGCTGTGCTACTGTTCACTTCCCCCCGCTCACCTGCATTTTCACTTCAAGAGGAGGAGGATAATCAACAAGTTCTCAGTCACACCATTTGGAAATGTTAAAAAAGTTTTTTTACTACTACTATGATGTTGCTGCGCTACACACTAACTAATGTTCAAGTGTGGTTTCATATGATGGGGGGTCGGCTAGCACACATCGTCGCATGTGATGCGCTCATGCTACATTCATTTCTCTGCAACATTTACTTTATCTCAAAACGTTTTTGCTTTGTCTTCCATGTCGGTGAAATCCTGTTTCTGTCTAGTGGCCTCTGACCTGCTTGCTTTTAAGGCTCCAGGTGTTTTTTCCCACCCTGTCATATTTTGACACAGAATATATGAAAATGTTGAATGTGTAAAGTGGAATCCCGTGGCTTACATTGAGAATGTTCTGCAGGTCGATGCTGTCCTGGATGCGTCCTTCCTGTCGCGCTTTGGACGCCAAGTTGGAGAACCAGACGACGGGAATCCAGTACTTCAGATGTGGAGAACGGATGTTCTCAAACACCTTCCTCTCCTCTGGAGTCATGAAACCTACAGGTGGGGCGGACAAACAGATTACTCAAAACCAGTGATCAGTATCGCATCCCATTTCCATTTGTGCCTGCAACAATTCAATATTACATTCTGTAATTGCCTCTCTACGTAGAGCAGTTTGATTTTGTTTCAAAAGCCCGACGTAAAAGACAACATTGCGTCATGCATTTACCGTGTCAGACAGCTCAAGGTGTGTTTGATCCCCCCCTAAGTCGAAACACGTCATTTCGAACAGATGTCTGGCACCAGTACCTGGGATGTGCGCTTCTCTGTTGCATGCTGCATTAAATTCATCAAATCCGGAAGTGCTAAGCCAAGAGTCCCCAGCATTTAACCTCTGTAGGCTCACTTGCACCAGGTCTTTGAGGTCTAATGTGACTTAGCCCATCTGGAAATACCGTGACCTGGATGACTGGGAGATTCAATTCATCATCAACACATTAAAATATATTAAACATATTACTAAAGCAGTCCAATGTCTCATGAGGGCAGCTGGGTTGGTTTTCTCCAGATGTGTGGTTTCGTCACAAAATGACAGAATCATATTTGGCTCCACTGGACTTCATATTCACGTGCAAAGGGGGACATTTCGACCCAAATTTGGCTCTAATGAGTGTCCGGTGTTCACCAAAGACATTAGAAACCATCATCTTGGAGGTTGATTATCAACAGAATATCTGAGGAAAATTTGACATATTTTTATCTATTGGACTTGAGGGTTTGACAGACCAACCACCAACCTTTCCACCAATGCAGTGGCAGACAAAACCTTTTTTTTTTAAAAGGCAGAAAATGCATCTCATTGCAAAGGAGTTAAGAATTAGGAATCTTGTGGTGCTAAAATTCCCAAATCTAGCCGTCTTAACAATTTTTTCTTGTCTCTGAAACTGATCTGCCATCTCACGTTTATCACGTCGGCTTTATAGAAACCTTACATACATACAGTCAGACATTCGGATTATGTTGTGTCATTTCAGGTTAGACACACTGACACAATAACATGGACACATTACACACAAGTACGCACAAAACATAAATATAGAGATACTGTATAGATTGTACACATACTGTATGGACTACGTGGGCTGCGGGATCCTATTTACCAATCAAAAACCCAACAAAAAACTGTTCCCGCACCTGAACCCTCACACGCTCACCTGCCTCGACCACGTGCTCCATGGTCGGGAAGCGTTTGCAGACAGCGGTGCTGACGGAGCGGAAGATGAGCAGCGACGTCAGGTTAACGTAACGTACCAGCGTCCGGCGCAGCAGGCGGCCATATTCATCTTTACCCTGAACGCAGCTGGAGGAGGCCGAGGAAACACTTATGAATCACATGGTGTACTCTGCATGCACACTGCCGACCGACACCATGAACTACCCACCATCTGTCTCGGGTTAATGCCCCTAAAAACCTGAGTGATTATCGGAATTTAAAACATGATGGGAGCCTCTCTAAAACACTTAACGCCAGTGGTGGAAGAAGCACTCAGATCCTCTACTTTTAAGTAAAAGTAGTAATACCACAGTGTATAAATACTCTGTTACAAGTAAAGGTGCTGCATTCAAATGTCTACTTGAGTAAAAGTAAGTATTGTGACAAGCAAAATTGACTGTAAGGCTTAAAAGGGAAAGTACTCATAATGCAAAATGGCCCCTTTCAGAGTGTTAAATTATATTATATTATATTTAATTATAAACGAGACTTCGAGGTCTCAAACGATGATAAGATAATAATTTGTAAAGACAAGTTATCATCAGGTGCAAGAAGAAAAAAACAGTTTTTTTGGGTACTTCAGGGGCTGTCCTGTTAGTTTTGTTGCGGGGCATTACATGACTTTATCATTCTTATAAGTACAAGATGACCTCACATAAATCCCAGCAAAGTCTCCAACCTGATTGGTCTAATCAGTAACGTAGCTGAAAACACCTGTGAGGGCCTGTAGGGCCTTTAATCTACAACAAAGCATCATATTTAATAAGTCGATCATGTGTTTGGATGTAAAATCCAAGTGTAGCTACAGTTGTTAAATAAATGTAGCGAAGTAAGAAGTACAATATTTCCCTGCTGATATATAGCGGAGTAGGAGTTCAAAAGTATATACTTAAGTAAACTACAAGTACCTCACAATTGTACTTAAGTACAGTACCTGGAGATGAGGAACATGAGTCGGTCCGGCCAGGGCAGGTTAACAAACTGATTCCACCATCGATTCACCACCAGAGTCACATAAAAACCTAAAACACAAAGAGACACCAATAAACAGCGCGGACATTTGTTTTCCCCTGAATTCATTTTTAATTCATAGAAATGAAACTTTAATCGCGGCTTCGCCCCAGATTGACGTTTCTTGTTTTTAGTGTGTGTTTTAGATTGCTTAGTGTTTTCAACGCATGAAGCAGGGGTAGACAGCGAGCCTGGCTCTGTCCAAAAGTACCAAAGAAGCTTTGGAGGTGCTGCTAGGTGGGTTTAGTTATCTTAGATATCTTATCTTATATGCATGTTTAGCATATAATTAGTGTGCCTTTAACGTGGTGAGTGCATGTTTCGTCTCTGTTTAGTGTTGAGCACAGTCAAATTAATTTTCCTGCTATGGACGAGCACATTAAATAATAATAGGCCTGTATTTATCAACTTGTACAAGTAAAAGTATGGAGCTATTTTTCTTTTTATACTGTAGATACTGTGTGTTCTCTGACTGAGTGTGAATCAGGCTGGAGATCAGAGACACAAACACTCATCCTACTTTTAGCTTTTCTCTGCTCTTTAATGATCTGTTTCCATTAGCGGCCGGCTAATGAGGCAACCAAACACCCTTTTCTGCCCGCCTGTCTATCATGCCCTCTCCTCAGGCAGGAACCCGGGGTTATAGCTATATGTTAGTTTTTTAGTAAGCTTCTTTTTTATGGCCTGAGAATTTTATTTCAGTCTAGTTGTTATAGCCTTCAACAGAGGCGGAAGAAGTTCTCAGATCTTAAGTTAAAGTAGAAATACCGCCACGTAGAAATACTCTGTTAAAAGTAAAAGTCCTGCATTCAAAATCTTTCTTAAGTAAAAGTACAACTATTAGCATCATAATATACTGAAAGGTCCAATGTGTAACATTTAGGAGGAGCTGCTGGCAGAAATGGAATATAATATTTAAGTGTGTTTTCATTGTGAGAGTGAGGGCTGACTGGCTCCCATGTACAAGGAGTTGCAGTAGTCGAGGCGAGCGGTAATGACAGCATGGATTGCTCTTTCACAGGGTTTTACTTCAGCTAAGGCGCGAAGTTGATCCGTCAAATATAAAGGTGGGGTATGACATTCTGGAGAAATCCAATACCACGATATAGAGCAACGACACAGCAAGTAACGTAACCAACGTTAGGTAGTTTGTGGGTTAGATAACTGTGGCTACAGTTGCTGCTGCGAAGCGAACAGCCAGAAGGGTCGAGATGGTTTCCCAGACAGGGCCGGATTAACAATTTCCTGTGCCCTGGGCAACAAGACTCAAGGGCCCCCCCTTGCCCCGAAGCAACAATCGCAAAGTTGCAATCTCCAGGAGCATATAGGCTACTTCTATACTAACATATCAGGCTTCTGCATGGCTCAGGGGAGATGTATGTAATAGCCTCAGCATAAAGTGCATTTAAGACACAGAATAGATGCGCAAATGTTTAACAGAACTTTTTACAATTAATCTTTCACGGAACTTGGTGGCTACTAGGGTGGTGCCGATGCACGGTGACGGCTGATCGACATCACGATGGGGAGCAACCATCGTGACGCCACGCCCCCGTCGCGAGTCTTGGGAGTGCGACACGCTCATCTCTTCTATAGTTAACCTAAACACTTTGCAGGGATTGCTCCGTAAATTAAATTGAGAATATAACTAATGCATATATGCTATTTCAAACAAGTCAAGTCACGTGACTCGACGTGACAGCTCGCGCTCGCTTGCTGCGCAGCAGTGCAGGAAGCTACAGACACTGTTTACGACATGATCTAACATAACATTTGACAGTGCCCAGGGCCCCTTAGCTGTCCTGTGCCCCTGGGCAAGTGAGCAGTTGCCCTAATGGTTAATCCGGCCCTGTTCCCAGATCCAGCACAGCAGCTCCAGGAGAGGAGACGTTCGCTGAATTTGACAAAAAGACGCGTGTTGGACTTGAATCGCGTACCGCCACCTTTTAAAAGCAGAGTCAAAAATCGTCCCATGGGTTTTTTCCATGTGGTGTCTCAAAGGATGACAGTGGGCCGAGCTTCGCACACAGAGTGCTGGTTGATTCTGGGGGGCTGCCAAAGAGAACCGCCTCCGTTTTCTGTTCATTTAACGTCAAAAGGTTTTGGGACATCCAGTCTTTAATGCCCTGGAACTGACGGCTGTGGCATTTTAGCGGGAGGTAAAGCTGTGTTTCGTCCACAAAGCAACGGAAGGGATGCCATGCTGCCTAATGAGGGGACCCAGTGGGGGCATATACAGAGAAAAGAAGAGAGGCGCTTGGATACGACAAACTAACCTTTGAACCCTTGATTATTTTTAATCCTACTCTTTGTGCATGGCAACTAAACCATGGTGATGACATGGTTATGGTCAGGAACATAAAACACATGGCTATGGTTCGAGTAAATAGACAGCAAACAGCGAGACGTACCCAGAACGAAGGTGACGGGGATCTGCTCTGCGTATTTATCGCAGTACATGGAAAGTTTCTCAAACAATCTCTTCTGCTGGTCTGAGAGGACGAGCCTGCAGCGCAGAGGACACAGACATCACAACCAATAACTGACGACAAACCAACAAACTTATGGTTCCTCTGCAGCCAATCAGAGGCTCAGGCTGCAGTTCCTTTACGTGGCCACTAGATGCTGCGCCACGAAAACGCTGACTGTATTGAAGTGAATTGGTAAAAAACCCAATTTCTCTCCAGAAATACAAAGTTAATAATATTTTTTATACAGTCTTAATATGGTCCTAATATGACGCCAAGTGGTGTTTTTTTTAGAATCATTGTTCTATTAAAAAGACGAAGAGCTTAAAAGAGGATGTGCTTTGGTGCTTGGATGCCTTCAGTGAGACACGTGGTTGCAGCTTGGATGTGATGATAATTCAGCAATCTGGTTCAGTAATCTACTGTAGTTCACAGCTCGCTGTAGTTTTTTTATCAAACAAACAGGAGGAAGTAGTGCATTTGTTGGGGACTATTTTCAGCGGAGGATGAATCCACGTGTGGTGCTGTAGTGAGTGTTTGGGGCAGCAGGACGGTGTGTGTCTGTGTGTGTGGGACTGAGTCAGAATAAACTACAGTGTGTGTGTGTGTGTGTGTGTTCGTGGCGATGGAAGGAACAGCAGCGAGGCTCACTGATGTGTTTTTAATAGTTTTCTGGACAACAACGGCGGCCCAGAGGAAGGAGACGCATCAGGCCGTGATGCTCACTCAGGACTCGTGGATACGTTCACTGCCGGTTTTGTTGACAAGGAGAAAAATGTAGAATGTAACAAGACTGAGTAATAATAGACTCCGCAAACATGCCGTCAGTGTGTGTGTATGTGTGTGTGTGCGTGCGTGTGTGTGTATAGGCGTAAATCATGGGGGGGTTATAACTCCTCCAAGAATAAAAACAGTACAACCCAATCCAACTGGGAAATGTAGAGCCTGATGGTTTGGCATGTCTCTTCCCCTTAAAAATGAGCAATAAACAGACCTTTAAAGGCCACTCTCCCTGGTGGGGGGCATGTCCCCAGACCCCCATACATGGCTGGAGATCTCAACCCTCCCCCCCATCCATCTCCCCTCAATGTTCAACCCAAAGTTACGCCCTTGTGTGTGTGTGTGTGTGTGTGTGTGTGTGTGTGTGTGTGTGTGTGACCTGTATACGACGCTGAGCACGGTGTAGAGCAGAGCGAACACGACGAACTCTCGGTACAGCAGCTTGTAGATGCTTCCCCTCCAGCGCAGCAGCAGCCGGTGGAAACTGAAGAAGGTGGCGTTCGCTACTTTACTGGAGTATGTGACGGTCATCCTGAGACAACCTGACAGACGGACAGAAGTCTCTCTCTCTTTACTCTGCTTTCCGGGTTAGCAGCCTGGATAATTACCCCTATTGCAACACTGTGACTCTTGTTGTGAATCTACATTGTATTTGTTGTTATTTTCAAAGTATTCAACTCACAGAAAAACTCACAGACGCCTTTGTTTTTCCTCAGCGGTGCTTTCCATCAGGCTTCTTCTTTCCTGATTTCTAAATGCCAACCGACCACTGCCCACCCCCCCCCCCCCCCCCCCCCCCCCCCCCCCCCCCCCCCCCCCCCCCCCCCCCCCCCCTCCCTCTCTCTCTCTCTCTCTGTCTCTCTCTGATGCTCTCTCGCTCGCTCTTTCTCTCACCATGATGCTGTCCAGTTGCCCAGTAATCCCAGGCAGCAGACACAAACCCACCCATGAGCCGGCGAGCTAAATGTAGTCATGTTTCAGCTGCGTGTGTGTGTGTGTGTGTGTGTGTGTGTGTGTGTGTGTGTGCGTTGGCATTGATGGCAGTGGAGGTAAACATGTATAAACAGAAACGCTGTCATAATGTCATACCAGTAAGTGTCAGTAATGACCAGCCACTCACAGACACAGAGAGGCAGCTATTAACTCGGCTCACCTGAATCGATCATTTTCTTTAAGGTGCACTTTTCATGATTCACAAAGAAAAGAACAACGTTAAAAACATCAAATACAAAATGCAGTTATAAAGTTCCTCCATTAATAGAACGAAGCAGAAATGTGTTGACTTTGTATGTTAGAGGTTTGTCTGTTCACTTCAATACAGTCGAAGTGTGGTTGAGCAGCATCTAGTGGCCGTTAGAGGAACTGCAAAACTGGCTTTAAAGGAATAATTTGACATTTTGGGGAATAATCGTATTCCCTTTCTTCTCATGTGTGCACTAAAATGTACGGATTTTTTCTTTTTCACATTAGTGTTTGTGCACGGGTTTTAAAAAACGAGGCAGAACATGTTCATTAGTGAGCTTTAGAGCTTTTTGGAGATGCTCTTTTTTTTTAACCTATGCACATTTGTATCAACGTTTTTGCTCATTGTTTAATGTTGCATAAAAAAAAAAAAAATGCCAGAAATTGGGGGGCAAAAAAGACCCTTTCCACTGCAGCATTTTGGTTTCTATGTGTTCAGGTCAACCACATTTCGATTCCGGCATAATGATCATTTTGTGTATTTCGCAACAGGTCTGACGGTCCTTGGGTCCCTTTTGGATCAGGTCACTTTTTAATGTCAATGTATGCATGTCAAGTACGGGCCCATTTTCCTTTTTTCAATAAATATTTTTGTTAGATTTACAACCTACATCATGAACACTTCCCCGCATCAACAAAACAAAGACCCACAATCCTAACGACAAAGCAGGACAGGAAAACTAAGCAAAACGTACAACAACAGCAACTCACATTCACCGCACATATACAAAAAACAAGCTCAACCTCAGTACCTTCATATGAAATCCAAATGAACATAAACATCCGTCATATATAAGTCTTCAGATTCAGTTTGTTGCTATTGAGTGCACCCATCTTTTATCCATCACCAGTTGAAACTTCAACAACATCATCAGGGCCTTTAGATACTTCATTATCGTGTCCCAGGTGTCATTATTGTCCACCGATCACGTAGCCTGTACAGTACAGGTATGCTTTCTATGGCTCTGTTTTAGATTGGTTCCAACATTTCTGTAGGCTTTAAGGGCAGCTTAACAATCTTCGTTTTGCCAGTAAAACACTAAATGTTTCCGCAGAGATTTGGAGGAGTGGTGAGGTGATAACAAATAAATGGAGTAATTGGCGCTTAACTAGAACGGGGTTGGTATATAATGAACATACAGCTCATTGGAGAAGAAATAGATAATGCTGCAGAAGTTTTTGAGTTTCTCTGGATATTTTTGTGATATTTTTTACCGTGTCACGATTTGAATTATAACTGTCATATACATATTTTTCAAAACCACCCTTCAAATCTGTCGGGTGCGACTGTTTGATACTCAATAGATGGATTTTAGACGGATTATTCCTTTGAAACTCAGCCATGACGGCGGCTGTTACTTCTGTGCAGCAGGAATTAAGCGGAGTGAGACGTCTTCGTGTCCTTGTGCTGTGTGTCTCCTGCGCAGACGCAGAGACTCCCCCCTGCTCTCTGCGTGTTCATGGCGTCTATGCCACGACGAGGAGGAGGAGGACCCCTTTATAAATGTGGCTCTCCCGTCTTCCAGCGCTGCTCTGCGGTCAGTTTGGTGTCTCCTCCCGGCGCCCCTCTGTGCGCAGTCAGCCGCTCTTAGGCCGCTGCTCGTGCTCCGCCCGGAGGGACTGTTTCGCGGTAAAATCAAGTAAGTTAACGTTAACAGTTACCGACGCGCAGCCAGGCAGCAGTCGAAACACCGAGAACAGGTAAAACGACAAAGTTCAGCCCTCTCGTGGTTAGTTTTTAGTCATGTGTTTGTGCTCCTAGTTACCTGTCGGCCAGGTTTAGTACACTGCTGGCCGCGTGAGTTCGCGGCTAGCTAGGTAGCAGACAAGCTAGCGTTAGCTTGAAAGAGGCGACCGTTAGCTAGTGACATTACCGTTAACGTTAGCTAGTGATGTGACGTTAACGTTAGCTAACGTTAGCTAGCTGGCGCCGCGGCACAGTTACCGTTGCACGTTAATGTTCCTGCTCACGCTGCGACTCTTAAGCGCAAACATTAAGCAAGTTCGATAAGGTCAAGCAGCGGTGGAAGAAGAACTTTAGTAAAAGTAGGTAGCACCACCGTGTAGAAATACAATGTTACAAGTTAAAGTCCCGCATTCTAAATTGCACTCAAATACAAAAGTATCAGCATCAAAATACGTAAAGCACCAAAAGTAAAAACTTTTTACAGAATGGCTCGTTTTAGAAAAGTAATTTTATTGGCTTATAATTATTGATGCATTAATGTGTTCATCAGGTGAAGGTGGAGCTCATTTTAACTACTTTATAGACAGCTGGGCAGCTTGTGAATTTCCCCTCTGGGGTCAATCAATTCTTCTCTTATTCTAACGTATAAATAATGCATCAGCATTTATTGGTTCGTTATGTTTTTTTTTTTTATCAACCTGAAAAGTAATTACTAACTTAGCAGTGGAGTAAAAAAAGTACAATAATTGGCTCTGAATTGTTGTTGAGTTAGAAGTATCATGTTGCAGAAACTGCAGATACTAAAGTAAATGGAAAAGTACTTCAAAATTGTACAGAAGTACAGTATAGTACCTGGGTAACTGTACTTTGTTACCTTCCACCACTAATATCGTTGGTCTTCCTCAGTGATCTCATACATTAAGTATTAAGGGGTCAGTTAAGTTCTGAGTGGAAACAAATGTTTTCTCTACATCCCATCGGTGGATAAAGTAAACAATCATGTTCTTTCTTTTACTCCATTTACCCTTTAACTGGCTATTTGTATTTTCACCTCCTCACTTTTCCTAAAGTCTGTACCACCGACCTTTAATTCATCTATTTATAATTTCAGCTGTTCTCAGTATCCAGGGATGTTGATGGTCCCAGAGTTCAGTACGTTTTAATTAACCTTAAACGCGTGTCTGACTACCTGTTCTCTCTCTGTTGCTCTGTAGAGTCATGCCGTCCAACGTGGAGATCAAAGCCAAAGTGTGCGACCGGACACTGTTCGCCAGGATGGCCGCCCAGCTCAGCCAATCGGAGGGCACGGTCATCCGACAGCACGACACGTTCTTCAACTGTAGCCAAGGACGGCTGAAACTGCGAGACTTCATGGTACGTGCACTGTGTGTGAGTGTGTGTGTGTGTGTGTGTGAGACACAGAAAGTCAATGGAGCTCCAGCATCAGCACCAGAGGCTGAACTGTGGGCTCCACCTGGTGGCGACTGGGAGCAACACACTGACTAAACTGAGAGAAAGAGAAAAATACTAAAAGTGTTTCTGGTACATTCACCACATAAAAATATACATTCAAGGATGTTTTATTAACACTAATAAGCACATCACATTTTTCTTCTTTAAAAGGGGCAATGGGCTAAAAGTGAAAATAATAGTTTGTGTTGTAATTAGTGACCTCTAAATCAGGCTTGACTTTGGACAATCAATAGTTAAAAACAATATACAGCAATACCCCAGAGCAACACTCACTAGAAATTAGTGTGAAAATGAATAAATAAAATGAAAAAAATGTAACCGAAGTTAATATAGATTATATTAAAAAAAAAAAACAAAATTTAATATAAAAAAACAAAAAAAAAACAATAAAAAAAAAATTAAAAACATAAAATAAAAAAACAAAAACAAAAATAATAAATAAACACCCCCCCAACAATTTCATAAAATA
>CM022484.1:5388834-5411636 GCA_011952105.1 Coreoperca whiteheadi
AAAAACAAGAGAACATAAAAACTGCCCAATGTTCTGTCTCTTTAAAAAAAAGTGAACAGAAAGAAATATATTTTAGTTAAAAGGGTCCTGAGTTGTTAGAACAATTAAGCTTTTTTTTTTTTTTTTGCGGCTACGCCGCCACAGTTTGTGTGGTCATGTGACTGCATTGCTACGTCTCATTGGTGAAACGGAGTCATGTGGTAGACGCACTGACGGGGTCTCTCCGGCAGAAATAAAGCGTAGAATAAATGTAAACAGTAACGAGTGGAGTGTAGCTCTGTGTAGCGGAGTGAGAGCGGCGTTTCTCTTTCACAAATCTGCTCAAGTGCAAGTAAAAAGTCTCGTGCAGTAAAACTACTCTTAGAAGTACATTGTTTTCAAAAAGATACTCAGGTAAATGTAACTCACTCGTACCCACCTCTGAGACGCACACACTCTTACACTCTCCCCCCCCCGTCGCTTCTGCATATCTCGCCATTAACACACGTTTCCGATGTATTTAGTGTGAAATGCTGCCACACCATGGATGACGCGGGTCGTACGGATTTCTCTGCCTCCGCCCTGCGTTTCAGAACAACGTTACGGGTCTCTGCGATGGTCTGTCCGCTACCTCTGCTCTGTTGTTATTGTTGCTTCGCGCTCAACTGTGCTTTTCTTTTAATACTCAAACATCTCCGCGTCTTATTGGGTGGCACAACGAATCCATAATGAAATTTGTTGCCAACTCTTTTAATAATCGATTTTATCGATTCGTTGTTGCGGCCCTCAAGATTACAGACGCAAAATGAATCTTTGAGTTTTGTTTTTTTATAACTTAAACTGGCTATAATCTATATTTTTATAATATTAATAATAATAATGTATTAAATGATAATGTAGAGCAATCTGACAATGTGAAAAGAGTCGCTCGTAGTGATGAAGCCACAGAGAATGATCTGAATCTGCAGCTCCGCTCGGCCTTACGGAGCTTTATGGTGTCTTTCAGCTCATTGTTTGTCTCTCAGGCTGCAACTTTACTGTTCTTGTTCCCTCTCTCCCGCTCTCACTGCGTCGTTTTCAGAGAAAAAGCTGTATAAAGCCTCAGTCCGCTACCTGCAAACAGCAGACAGACTCAGTCAGAGAGCAGCAGGTGAACATAGAGGTGCGTTTAGCATGTTGCTCTGTAGCTGCTGGAGGTGGAGATAAGCAGCTGTTTGCCAACAAGTTCATCATATCAACTTAAAAGGTGCTGCTAAATGACTAAAATGTGAAAGTTGATGCTTGTTTCTGCTGCCCCCAAGTGGCCAAACAAAATCTGTTTATTTCAGGTTCGAGTTACTTGCACACGTCCAAAGCTCAACCGAATTTCATTGAGTGATTCTAAAGGATATGAAACTCCAACCTTAATCATCGGTGCGTTGTTCAGTTCATCCAACACTTGAATCTTATTGGCTGTAATGAACATTTCAGCCTCTGGGGGGCTTGCAGGGCGTCAGGGCTTTGTTCTAATGCGCAGAAACTGAACGGATCCACCTCAGTTTTTAGGTTCCCAGTGATGTGAGAAACTTGACAAGATGAAGTGTGTGTGTGTGTGTGTGTGTGTCAGAGAGAGCGATGATAATACAGTGTGTTTTATCAGCTCCTGCCATTGGTTACCATGGTGATGGCCAAGGGAGCGACATCTCTCACACACACACACACACACACACACACACATCCTGTTCACACCCAACAATGAAAAGCATATTTGTGATCTGACCACAACTGGACATCTTCAAATCCAGTTCGTATTAAGGATCAGAGCGACACGCGAGTGTGAACACAGATAAATGATGGATGCAAATGTAGTCAAATGCTTCCTCGACTTCACTGCATGATCGAACGTGCTGGCAAATGACTTTATTCAGCACCAAAAACTGAAGTCGTCCCCAACTGATAGTAAAAGTCCTGAATTATTAGGAGTCACTTTTAACACCAACATTAGTAGGAACTGGATCTACAGACAATCTGGAAACGTCCGATACAGGATACACAGGATCACACACGCACACAAAGACTGTGTGTGTGTGTGTGTGTGTGTGTGTGTGTGTGTGTGTGTTATCAGTGCCATCCAGCTCAGCTTTTTCCTGCCAAACATCCGTTTCCTTGGCAACCCAGACAGGAAACAGGAAGTGTGAGTGACAGGAAGTACTTCTAATCTTTGTCGAGTCTTTTTTCTTTTATTGTTTTCTTGCTTCCAATGTGTCTTTCCTGCTGCCTATGTTGCCATGGAAACATCCTGGGTCCTCCAACCCACATACACCAGCTGGCTAGCACACTGTTAGCTACTAGCAGGCTACCAGCTGGCTACCAGTGTGCTACTGGCTGGCTAAACAGTTAGCCAACAGCCTTCTGCTAATAGGCTACCAAAGGTCAACAGCTGGTTCCTAACATACTGCCGACCTCATGCTGCTAACTGACAACCAGTAAGCTAACAGCAGTCTACTAACAAGCTGCTAATAGCTAACAGCTGTCCACAATGACAACTTCAAATGCTACTAGTTGCCTACCACTATTAGCATTCTACTTACAGGCTAGAAAACAACTGACAGGTTACTAGCTCGGCGACAGGTATGCTACTAGCTGACTGCCAGTATGCTAAACAGTTAGCTATACAGTGACTATTAACAGGTGACTAAAGGCGAACACCTGTCTACACCTGTCTTATCAGAGTTCCTATAATCAGATACTTGTGAATAGTGTTCATGTCAGCTTGGCTTTGTCTGAAAGCTACGATATATATCCGGTGTGCTCAATAATATGGAAATGCCTGAAAACCAAACGAACTTGGACGCCTCACGTCAACCAAAGTCCTTCATTCAAGGCAATTAAACCCGTCTTTAATGAATGTGAGGTTTATTGTCAATTCACAGTATTTCTAAGCCTCACAGGACCAACTTTGTAATCATACAACCGTATTTCAATAGAATTTCAATAGAACCACTGCGGTCAGTGGTTTCACTCACGTAGGTGAGTTAAATCAGCGCAGATTTCATTTCAGCTTAGGTGAACTTTGACACATGATGTCCCAATAGCAAACCGTCCTAAAGGTGCTGATCTTTGAGGGAACAAAGAGCCAGAGAGCAGAAAAGAGGAAGCTATCATATTGTAGCAGTGTCACACAGTTCGATTTTATATCACTTTGTTGCTCCACAACAAGTGATGGTGCTTCCTTTGTGGCCAACCCCTTTTTACGGTTAGCGAGCGAGCTAACTGGCACCTAGCGTGGTCGGCTGTTGTGGCTGGATAATGCCTATATGTTATCAGCTAGATGCCATTTTACCGGATAATTTGCCAGCTAGTTCCAGGGGATCCCCAGCAGAAAAGGGGAGTCATTTATTTTCACTATAATTCCATCCATAAGTAATGACAGAATGTCTGACTATTCTGGTCACGGCTTTCATTATACTTTCTGTAATAAAACATCTAAAAGCAAAAATCCTGTCAGATGGGGGATGGTGGTCTAATTTGTGTCAGTTTAGGGGTCGTTGACGTGAAAAGGTTTGAGAACCACTGCACTAGATCACCAAACCTCCCGCATCATCTATTTAGCGAGTCTGAATATTCGCATTTTCTGGTCTGACTGTGCACTTATACAGGACAGATTTAAAATGAATTGTACATGTCAGGGTTCCTTCCACCATAGTGTCTTGTGGGGCTGCTCCCAAACAGCAGAAAAACATACGGTTGAATTGGTTCATCGGTGCCAACATTTGATAGGATTGGATGAAGCATTCTGACAAACATGGTGACTTTCTGCACTTGGCTTCAGCAAAGTTAAGCACTCTTCTGTCTCCTCTGTGATCTCTTATGTTGCCTCGCGTCACAGCCGAACACACAATCCACTTGTTATCATTGAGTCACTGTGTCTTTGCGTGTCTGTTTCCTGACTTAACAGTTATTTGGTTAAGATTCATCAATGCTAACTGCTAACCAAGGCAACCTCTAGTGTGCTACACTGAGCCCCACCATCAATTTTCTATTTTTTTTTTGCACTCGTCTGAGAATAGAAACAGAAACAAAGATCAATATTTAGCACTTTACATAATACTACCAGCATAGCGGCGGTTAGAAACAAGGTTTACGGCTCTTTCGCCTTGTGCTTGTTGCCATGCTAACAACAGATAGGACAGCTTCATATTGTGTAACTGACTCAACCTGAAATGGCCTCCACGAAATGCAACTGTGTCTGACCCAATTCTGATTTAAACTGCAAGACAGCACGCTCCATCGTCTCTGTACTCCCTCCACTCCTCTTCTGACATGTTTTTTTTTTCTTCTTCTCCCTCTCCTCCATTCTCCCCCCCACCCCCCCTTCAAATCCTGGCCTCCCTCTCCTTTACCTACTACCCGCCCCCTTCCTATCTTCCTCTCGCTCTTCCTCCCTCTTTTCCTCCCTTTCTACAGGATGGGCAGGGCAGCTCCCAGAATACAATCTGAAACTCTGCGGCCTGTCATTCTACTGCAGGAATTACTACAGTTATACTCCAGAAACTGCTCATTCCACAAGAGGAACTACAACATCTAGTACTAAGTCTAAGTACTCCCTCTGCTACTGCTATAACTACTCGCAGGATTACAACAATCCACCAGAAACTTTCCTGAATGCCATTCTGCTGAGCTCCAACCAATCAGAGACCCAAGAACCTGGCATCTCAGGCTGGACCAGAACCAGAAGCCAGAACCAGGCCAAACCAGTAGCGGACCAGCAAGCCAGTTAGACTCTGTAGAGCGGATCAGACCAGTAGAGACCAGTAAGAATCGGTAAAGGCCGTTGGAAAAGTTTGATGGGACTGCTGACGATAGGTAAGTGTGATGGTTTAACTGCTTATTTTTTATTACTGGAAGTGTTGGGGTTCACCTAACTGGAACCAAACTGCGTTGGATCCAGACAAGTCAGTCATAGAACCAGTCAACCAGTAAATAGGATGCAACAAGACCATAGTGCCTGTAAAGCCAGGCTGCGTCCGAAACCCCTCGTTCGGTCATTCACTGACCTCATGCGACCCGCCCATTTTTGGTTTGTAACCTTCCAGTTTTGTCTCTTAACTTCTGGTTGCTGCTGCTGACAAGCCAAAGGTCTCTGTCCTGATTGGGTCACGCTGCTTACTATACATTATCAAAGTTGGGAACGCTTTCATGAGGTCGCAAGTCCCGGCAAACAGATATCAAATTAAACCTATTTTGGAGCAAAGTTACCTACGACGTCAACTAGCTTAGCAGCAGTACATTGTTGTTGTTTTTTATGGTGAAAAGGTTCAAGAGCTCTGATGCTAACTCATCCGTTCGAGTCTTCATTCTTCTAAACCTGCGGATTTTTACTTTGATGGTCCGGAAGCTGATCTCTTCACCCAGCTATGTAATATAATGTTTTATAATATTTACTAAAGTCCATGTCATTGAAATCTGGACTTAACTGTGTAACTAACCAGATGAGTGTGTTTGGATGGAGAAATATTGTATTAACACACGTTTTGAACGCCACAGTTCTGTTATGGTATCATATTGTTATAAAAACAAATCCCAACACATTCTGACCAGTCATCATGACTATTATAACAGAGTGCTGTGTGGGAGAAGTTCTGATCTAACACCAGCTGATGTTTACCAATGTTTAGTCGACGTTTGTCAGAGTTGTGTAGAAGAACGTCTCTCATGTTCTTCCAGCTCGCTCAGTCCTTCACTCCGTACGGTAGATTGTGAAACTGCTCAGATATTTGATCAAATGTAGGCGCACAAGGTGATCACAAAGAGCGAAGGTCAATCTACACCAACACGACACATTCCCACTTCCTGTGTAGACATCAGGGGTGAGCGACATGACCCTAAAATAATATCACAATATGTCAGGCTATTTCTGCAGTGACGATATGAAAAAAATCCTGAAAATGATTAATATATACATATGTGTATGTACATATGTATGTGTATATATGTATATATATACAGTATCTCACAGAAGTGAGTAAACCCCTCACATTTTTAAAATTAAAATCACCTCCTTTACCAGCTGCAACATTGAAGTAGTGATAATGTAATATACGTTATTTACACATTATTAGTTCCTACACATCTTTATTTAGGCCTTCACTGTGTTCCAGAGATATTTAAGGTCTATGAAGTGTTTTTATATCTGAGTCTTTAAAGAGTGAAAATGACACCTCGCTCGCTGACATAAACTCAACAACACTGAAACCTTGAATCATTTTATTTGGTTTGAAGAAAAAGTGAATTAGCTTTCCTGCCTCCATTGTAACGTAGTGAAATAGCTCTTAGTAGCGAAATCAGCACGTCAGCAACACAAGTATTATTGAATACCTCAGGTCTGTCCTCAGAAAGCAACATTATTAGTATGTGTTCAGATCCCTAAAATGATATGTTTACAAGGACCTCTTGTGGCTGTGCAAACTATGACTATATTACATAAAATGTTATTTACACTATATAGAGCCAATTCATAACAGAAGTTATCTCATTGCACTTGTCCTATAGAGCAGGTTTAGACTGTACTCTTTATAATATCATTTACAGAGACCCAACAGTTCCCACCATGAGCAAGCACTTGGCGACAGCGGCGAGGAAAACCTGTAGTCTGTTAGAAGTAGCGTGACGTCTTGGTGAGGGGCTCGGGGATGGATGGTTTGGTCAACAAAGTCTGTGAATGCGACCTAACAGATTGACTTCCTGTTTTCGGGCAACAGTCAACGTTTTTATGACCACAATTTTCCCCAAACCTGAACCAATTTGGGTTTTTTATTTTACCCAAACCACGATCTTCCACTAATGCTAACCAAGTAGCCTTTGTGCCTAATCTTAATCTTAAATTCATTACAAGATACATGAGAAAAGTAACGACTGCATCCCAGTGGTGGAAAGTAAAAAAGTATTTACTAAAATACTGTAATAAAGTACAATTTTGATTTATTTGCACATTACTTGAGTATTGGACATTTTAAGCTACCTTATACATCTACTCCACTACATTTCACAGACAACTATTGTTATACGTTTCATTCCTCCACCGTAATCTGACAGCTTTAGATACTTTTCAGATAAGCATTTTACACAGAAAACCTATAAGTTTCTAAAATAATATATGGTGAAGGGATGAACTACCAAATAGTAACTTATGTAAAGTATTGTAGTTAAAATTAGCTCGACCAGCTTCAATATTAATAATAATGTTATATTAATATTGTATATTAATATTATTGGAAAATAATATTATATGATACGGCCACATTACAATGACAGGGGCCGTTCTGCTGCCTAATGAGTACGTTTACTTTTAATACTTTAAGTACTTTTTTGCTATTACTTAGGTAAAATGCTTAATGCTGGACCTTTATTTGGAACAGAGTACTTTTACAGTGTGATATTGCTACTTTTACTCAGGCACCAAGCGCTGCTTTTTCATTTTCCCCACCCAGATTTATCCTGACCTGAAGCTCGCTTCTCTGAACTTTTTATAGCGAAGTTTCTAATGCGCAGTATTTTTAACCCTCACATGACCAACTTTGTAATCATACGACCGTCTTGAGATGTCAGATGAAATGCATGCTTGCAAGTCGTAAACATGGGAATCTTTCCCATCTCTATCTCCCGTTACGTCCTTCTTTAAACTGGATGTCATATTTAAACTGGGACGGATTTTATGGAAAAGTTAAGGTTTAGAAGTCTAGACTACATATAACGGCTGTATTTAGTGCAGGTTAAAAAGAGAGATGGCATCTGCTTTACTTTTTTACCCGCCAGGTTAATTTATAGGCCAGTCACGAGGTGGAAACAGTAGGAGTTAAAGTTAAAACTGTCAAACGCCCCCCAAAAAGTTAAAAACTCCACACGCTCTCTTTCCACAATCAAACTCCTTCATGTTTCTGATCCTCTTCGTTCTGCTTAGTGGGGACATTTCTATCACTTTTTGTGTCTGTGAAACACTGAATTTGCATTTCAGGACGTGAAGCGGATTTTTCATCCTGATCACCTCGAGTGTACAACAGCCAGACTGTGATCATTGTCAGCTGGTAACACAGACGCTCTTCTCGCTATAAAGGAACACTCAGTCTTTCTGAATTATGCATGAGGACATCTTAGCTTTTCATCATTTGTCCTGCCGTCAAGAAAAAAAAGAATATACTTATATATCAAAATGTAAATTATTGATAGCCATTGTCTTATTTTTACTAGAAGATCAAAAAATAAATAAAATCCTAACTCAATTTCCACTAACTAGTATCCAGGGCTCACGGTCTTATTCGTGGTGTGCAAACAGCACACGCACAATTTACAATCACTGTAGCAGATTTAATTTTGAACTTTGTAGTTTGAAATTTTTGAAACTTGACTTTAGGCAGAAGTAGACAAAAGCAGATTCTCACTTAACAAACAACAACTGTCGCTGGCTGATTTTATTAGCTGTAGCAAGCTAGCTAATTGAAATGACCTCTGCGAGTTTGGTTAAAACTCTCCAGCTCACATTTTATGATTTTGATTGACTTGTATGAACATAAGAAACCTGCAAAGGGTCTTAAATGTACTTCTGAGGGCTACATACTATACATGATATTATGCTAACTCAGAACTGTGTAATGTTTGCAATCATCATCGTCCTCACCAGTTCAGGATCCATGTCGAAGACAGAGAAATATTTTATATAATAATATATATTATAATATTAATATGTTTTATATTCTTGTATTGCAGGGTGGCTAGTTAGCACTAGCACTACAATACAGATTTTACTATAGGAATAGATAATAAGTTATTTGGACAAACACAAGGTTAAATTTTAATTTATAGTGTTTGTATTTTCAAACATGTTTCGAAAAGGATGAAGATAAGCGGATTAGGTTGGCAAAGTTATCTCACGTGAGCTTCCAAGAATCCAATAAAGAGCAGGACAGAGCCACGAACGTTAGCCCAAACTCTGCTATAGCGGTTAGTAGCATCCAGGCTTCCACGTCCTGAACGTGCCAATCCTGAGTGTTCTAACATGACCTGTGACCTCACAAAATAATGTAGTTGGCTAATGATATGTTAACACTTGGTCTTAGAAGTAAAGCAAGTAGGTAGCCTGCTAGCACGCTAACGTTACCAGCTTAGTTACGTTAGAGCAGATAAACCCACAGCTTAAACATTTGGTGCTCCAAACTCTTAAAATGCTGAGAATCTCTTTCTACAGCTCCATGTACACCACATATGGAGTGCCTAATTACGGTTGCTACGATTGGACAATCGCTGTTTAGGGTTGCAGTTGAATTCCTTAAATTGCAGATTTTGGAAATTCCGTTTTTTAGAGCAACATTTAAACTGCACTTCATGATAGCAAGAACCCCAGTCTTTGCAAATAAAATCTTTGATGAGTAAATGTGAGTAAATTCTTGATATAAGGAGATTTCTTTTGAGAAATTTGAAATTTAAAACGTTAAAACTGAATAAATCACAACAAGGAAAAACAGATGTAAAGCTAAAACCGCTTCCCATTTGGGAGACACAGTCGGTCTCTCAGAGATGTGTGGGCAAACCTCTTCTGGTTTGGTGAAACCGAAGCATTTTGAATTGGAGTCTTATTTCCAGATGAAGAATGTAGCTGCTGTACTGTACAGGCTGTGTGGGAGGACAGCGGCTCCGCTCGGGACAAAAACGGGAAATGATCAAAATGGTGACCCGGAGTTATTTCTGGATGAAGCCTCCCGCTGCTCGAGTTCAACAAGAATTTCACCTTTCCGCAAGACAGTGATCTCGAGCCAAAGTCGGACGAGCGCCGAACATCCTGGCTCGGATCGGTCCTGAAGGAAACCTGAGGACCTGAGGAGACGTTACATAACAGAGCTCTCTGCAGAGAACAATGGAGGAAAGCAACCGCTGTGAGCGACACATAAGCTGCTCCTGCTCCCACGGAGTATTACCTGGAGGACCCATTCACGTTTACAGCAGCAAGCATACAGATAACTAGAGATGCAGCATTTTCCACCATAAAAATATGGTATGATTGAAACAGAAATGCTTTGCGCACTGAGGTGTGAAAGTAGGATTGTCAGAAAAGGTCTGGACGAGTGGAAGGAGTGCAGTGACTAGATTTTATAGAGAACGAAAAGGGAAGAACGAGAGGAGGAAGGCGACAGAGGAAGACCGAGAAAGGGATGGGCCCAGAAAGAGAGAGGGGGCGAGCGGTTAAGTCGTCGTTTAGAAAACTCCTGTGCAATCGAGCTCTTTCACAACAGTGCGTGTCACAGAGTTATATTTCAACAGCTGTCAGAGAGTTGACTCGCCTCTTGTCTTTACCTTCGTTTTGAAGGTTGATCCATCAAACAGCAGCAAAAAGCTCGGATTGAATGAGCTTTTATTCTGACGCATGAAAAGCCCTAAAACCGAAAAACTTTTCTGTGGTTCCTTTTGTTTAGGCAAATAACTGAGTGTCTCAATTCAAGGCCTCAGAACAGGTAAAGAATAAAACAAACCCACACGAGAAGGGGAAAACTCTCAACAGCAAGAGCTTTGTCAGTTTTGCAGCGTTTTTTGGCTCGTTGAACCGAGCAAGCCGGGAGGTGTCGGGGGGCTGAACCTGCCCGCCAGATTCATCAAGGCCAGAGAAAACATTAGTCGGTGGTAAGATTCTGTCTGGATGTTGACCTGCGGAGTTTAGTGTTTCCTAGAAGTCCATTCGACCATCTTCCCCCTCTGAACAGGAAAGGTTTTGTTTCAGAGTTTTAAATGGCAGGAAGGTGATTCAGAGCGTCTGATTGGTGGATTTGAAGTGTTTTCTGAAGTGGAGAGAAACATTTGAAGGCTGAAAATCAAACCCAGCAGCTCTGAGATGATTTCAGAGGGAGTTGTCGAGGCAGGAAGTGCACAGAAAGGAGTCATTTGTACATTTAGACAAGCTCCGGATCTGAGACCGCACTGGTATTATTTCAATAAGTGGAGCGACAGTATAGTAATATTACATAACCAGCTAATCTGTTGTTTGGACTCAGTGTTTACTGTTAGAATCTGTCAAAACAGGGAGTTCATCGACGCTCTGAGAACGTGTTTCATCTCACAGCTTTTGTTTCTGTTACAGAACATGAACAAAAGCAAACAACTGCTAAAACGTTTGACCAGGGTCAGAATACGCCAGCAGCACGCCACAATCTACGAAAGTAGAATACACCAGTACGTCACTGAAACATTGTTAAAGTTTAACTACTTTTATTATTACCGTTATTATTACAGGCCAAGAGGCCGAGCCAACATTTTTACACTAAAGGTAATAATATAAAAGTCACATTTTTAAACACCCAAGTTATACATTGCTACAGTTGTACATATACAGTTATACACAAACCTACACTCAGTTGCCAGTTTATTAGGTACAGCTGGCTCAACCTAATGCGGTCTAATACAACAGTCCTGCAATAAATCCTCCCTTCATCAAGGGAATAATGAGGTGTTGATTCATCTGTATGATCATGTTTGTCTACCCTCATTGATAAGAACATGGTGGACAGCATATTAGACACACTTGTCATTCATTTCAGCTTGGTGTACCTAATAAATTGGCAACTGAGTGTATTTTACCAAGTCTGCAGCCATGCCTGCTGCTATGTGGGGCTAAAACACATATTCCTCCTCTCACCTGTTTATCCATCTAGACTGTTTTGGTGCGAGTTGCCGAGGTTTGGAGATCTCGGGCCGTAGAGACGTCGGCGTTCTCTCGAATATAACGGGACTATATGTCACTCGGCTTGTGGAGCTCAAAGCGCCAAAAAAAACCATTCGAAAAACTCAACAGCGCCGTCTCTTCACAACAAAACAATCTAGATGGATAAACAGCGCTACAGGTAAGAGGGTAAATATGTTATTTTGGGCTGAGCTGTCCCGTATATGCCCCACCTGTGGTTCGAGCTAAATGCTAAAACCAGCATGCTAAGATGCGCACAGTGACAATGCTAACATGCTGGTGTTTAGCAGGTATAAAGTGTAGGTATATGGGTGGGGGCGTTAAGCCGTAATGAGGCACCGTGTGACTCAACATGAAAGAAATACAGTAGGCGTAAAACATGAGGACAGATGAAAAGCACTGAAAGCCTCGTTATTATAGAAACACAGCGACTGCTGATGTCGCAAAGGTGTTAATTTGAATGTTTGTAGTTCACCTGTCCATGACTTCCACCCGGTGCATGCTGGGATACTCTGCTGTGACCCTGAGCAGCAGCGAGTGGTGGTGGAAAAGGACTGAATGAGTCTGTAATTTCTTTTCCTTTGGTCCTCTGACATTTCAAAGATTGAAATGTCGTCCTGTGTGCCGAGGATTCCTCCGCAGGGTGAGATGTTGGTGCTAAATATCGCTGCAATTACCAGCCTTTTACTGTAGTGAATGAAGGGAAGTGATTCATTTCAGTGAGCTGCTTCTCTGAGTCCTGCCAGAACTGCCTGATTACAGTCAGTGGTTTTTAGTTCATTTCAGCCTGCTGTGAAAATCGACTCGCTGACACTTAAAATGTGTTTGGGATATTGAATTTTATGGCCAAATTAAAGTGTCATCGTGGGTTACGTGCGGCAGAGAGCCGGGGCTGTTCTGAAAACCCTCTCTGTTGGTGCCTTCAAGGACGCTCAGACATCGGAGATTAGTTAGCAGTTCTCGGATGGATGTGTTAAGTTCAAACGTAGATGGACTTTGACAACAGTTCGGGTGATTCGTTAAAGGGCCAGCGTGCAGGATTTAGCGGCATCTAGAGGTGAAATTACAGTTTGCAGCCATCTGAACGCCGCTCGCCTCACCCTCCCCTTCCAAGGTAGGAGAAACTACGGTGGCGACGAAACACGTGAAAAACACGAACGGCCCTCTCTAGAGCCGCTGTTTGGTTGGTCCGTTCTGGGCTACAGTAGAAACATGGCGGTGCAAAATGTCGGCCTCTGTAGAAGGGGACCCGCTCCCTCTGCAGATATAAAGTAACTACATTTAATACAAGTACTGTACTTACTGTACTGTAATGGAGGTTTTTTTTTTGGCACTTTTGCACAAGTAAAAGATCTGAATACTTCTTCCATCACTGTGGATAATGAGGTTGAAAAAAATAAAGAATTGATTTACTTGTATTGAAAGTTTGATATTGAACCTTTTTGCCCATCGTTGGGTTAAGATGAAAAGGTGTGTTTGTTAGGGACGAATGTAAAAAGTTGATTCTAATATTATACTCTGGATTTATGGTTATAGATATTTTTCTTATAGTTTTTGTATAAACTAAGGACAATGAGATTTTTCACTGTAAAGTTTTCTATACGTGGTACATCTATGGGGATTTATTGATCACATGGCAGATCAATGAGTTGTATATAAGGAAAGCGGAAGGGGCCTCAGGCGAGATAACTGAAAACGTTTGGTGAATAAAACAGAGTGGTGTGCCGGAGAAGAGTTTGGATGATATTTTGGGAAATAGCCAGCAGTGACAAACACTACACAGGATTTGTATTAAACAGGCTCAAATATGCAGAAAAATAGCAGCAGTCTGGTCCTTTAAACACGAGTGGGTCCGTGCAGCGCAGACAAGTCCCTCTCCAAACGTTTGAGACGCCCCTCCACATCTGAACTGTGTCTGAACTCAAACTGCAACCCATCGTGCTTTTCCCGCCGATCAATTTATGGTGATCTGATATTGGGAATCAATACCCGATGATGGCCCCAAGATGCGTGGCTCAGTACAGTGTGGACACAGTTTACGGCTGTGAGGTGCCGAGCGGAGGGTGACAGGACAGACACAGAAAGACGGAGAGAGAGAGAGTCAGCAGGTAGGTCGGTAGTCTTAAAACGGGAACTGCGAAAATTGTTCAGCCGCGTTGCCATGGCAACAGCGAGCATGTAGATCGGGGGGCTTTTTTTAACACACACACACACACACACAGAGTGACACTGTGAGGTTAGCACAGGATTCCCTGCTATTCCAGTTTCTATGACAACTCACAACTCATCCTCTCTCGGTCTGTCTCTCTTTTATCTTCGGCTGTAATGGAAAGCAGCCATTAAGTTTTGACTTCGATCCTGCTCTGCTTGACTGGCACGGAGGGTAATCAGGTTGCTGATTAGCACCAATGATGATTAATACAGTTGATAATTAAGAACGTAATAAGTGCATTTACTCAAGTTGGTGTTGAATTAGAAAAAACCAGCGGTACAGTAGCCTGGTTCCAGGAGCAGTGGAGGTTGTAGTGTTAGTTGTAAGGGACTGTACTGATATTTTTATAATAGGAAAACTGTTATTTGAGGTTCAGTTTTAGGGGTGTAATGACAATCTGGCTGTTGGATGAGAAATTTAGGTCGGCAGTACCCACGTGGCAAAAGATCCATTTTAACCTGCATACAAATATAAATGTCTAAACTTTTGTCAATATGGACATGCTACACATCGTTAGGTCGGTTAGATTCTCAACAGTTCAGTTGTTCAGCCCATTTTACAGAAACCATTCAGACTTCCCGGCATGCTAAACAAGATAGACGGATGAATATGTGTCCATTCCCTGGTTATTTACCATATTTACCATTTTTGCAAGCAAGCAAGAGTATGTGTGAAAGTAATTAAAGGCCTGTCCCAAACAGAGGCAGGTTGAGTTCAGTGATACAGATACAGATGTGCTAATTAGTGTCATTTAGAGATGATAATATGCAGAACTTTTAAACCTCGGACAGAGCCAGGCTAGCGGTTTCCCTCTGTTTCCAGTCTTTATGCTAAGCTAACCAGGTGCTTGCTCTCGCTTCATATTTAGCATGAGGGTCGTATCGGTTTTCTCATCCAACGGGGGGAAAAAAGCGGGTTTTCCGAAATGTTGAACTATTTCTTCAACATGCTAACATGACGGTCACTTCCACATAGCGACCAAATCGTACAATAGGAGGGAAATTGGATTTTTTTTCCAAATTCAAATTATGGCGAACTTACATTTGCGTTCAGCCATTCAGCAGACGCTTTTATCCAAAGTGACTTACATGTGAGGAAGACAATGGAAGCAATTATAACAACACAAGGTAACAAAAAGCATCAGTGCAGCCCAGCACAGGAAACAGCTGAGGAGAGGAAGGGTTTTATGAAAAGAGACAGAAAGAAAGTAGGAGTCAGTGATGGTCAGTCAGGTGTTGGTGGAAGAGATGCGTCTTCAGGAGCTTTTTAAAGGCGGCTACAGAACCTGCTGATCTTGTAGGAGCAGGCAGATCATTCCACCAATGAGGAACGGATCCAGAGAAGCTGCTCCAGAGGGATCCTGTTCCTCGTTGCCATGGTACCACCAGACGCTGTTGGTCTGCAGAGCGCAGGGACCTGGCAGGAGCACAGGTCTGTGTTAGTGAAGATATGATGGGGCAGAACCAGTGGGGGTCTTGTAGGCCAGGAGCATCGCTCTGAACCTGATGACAGCAGGGAGCCAGTGGGACCTGATGAAGAGAGGGGTTACGGCGCTCTCTGCGGCTCATTACTTAACAAACTGCTGCATCATTGTTACAAAATATTCCAGCCAATCTCTATTTTTAAATGAATAAAATAAAACCCCTCTTTTCTGACCCCTTCCCTCTCTAATAATTTCCACACGGTCCCTAAAGTTGCTGCGAAGTTGGTGGTTCGACTGTTTCTCCAGAACAATCGGACGCTTCTATGTGTTACGGGTATCTGTGTGTGTCTGTGCACATTGTGCTCAGGGTGAAAAACAGGATGTGACGTAACATCCTGAGGCCATTATTAGCGTTGGAGAAGGTGGAGGTCAGATCAGAGTCGGCAGACTATCTGAATAAGATGTCGTCCTTCAATCAGAGAAAAGTCCAACAGGCGAAACACAGAGACCAGCGTGGATTTCAGACACCGTCTACCGACAACTCGACTCTTCTTTAAAATCAAGACTCGTTTGCTGTGATCGTTTTTGACTTGTCATCACGAGGGTAATTAATTACATTAACATGGCTGTTACATTTTGTAAATGGGAGGCAGCCGTTATCACTGTCTTTACTTGCACCTTTGAAAATGCAAAACGTCTGCTGTGAGAAGTGTCTGTGGGAGGCTGTCAGATTCATGCTAATGTCCCTGTGTCACACAGGCCAAATCGTACCCAGCTGTTAATGTTATTGGAATTCAATTAATTCAACAGGAAGTTAACTTTGTTTTAGAGGTGCCACTGTGTTATCACGTGTCCCATAAACACAACTTAAGGGTCCACAGGAGGGCCGTTCAATTACAACTGGGCCACATTTTAAAAGGAGCAGCTGTAGATGGGCGAGACATTTCCAGAAGCCCATTTTAAACCTTTTTAGCTTCGTGGTGTCTTTGAATATCACATTATTGAAGTACCGAAACGCACTCGTTTCAAATCAAACCCACTGATTTGGGGTGTGGAGATAGCGGTAAAATAAACACGTACAGTACATACAAATATAAATGTTTAAACTTTTGTCAAAATGGTTCACGTCGCTAGATCAGAAGTTCATTTTACATAAATAGTGTTTGATGGTGATCATAAAGTCTGAATATGTGTCAATTTCTTGATTGTTTATATTTTCCTTTAGTTTGTAAGAGTCCACCAATCAAGAGAAATCAGAACGTTTTTTCATAAAAGTGAATTCACGTTGAGAATATTGTCATGTGAAGTCCATCGCTCGCCACCTGCTGGCTTCGTTCGCCAAGCTACATCCGTACACGTCCTGCCCGATCGGTACTGCGCCGTATATGTAGTTTACTTATTGTGTCATATATCAGATTTACGTGTGCTGGGCCACTCGGAGGTTGCTTCTGGGCCGCATGTGGCCCGCGGGCCGCCAGTTGAATAGCCCTGGTCTGCAGCCATGCTAGCAGCTCTGCTGCTAATTGTAAAGAAACACAAATTGTGAGAAGCTGCGGCCCAAAGTTTGGTTTTAATCCCCGTGGTTGTCGTGGTAACATGCTCACAGTGACAATGCTGACATTTTAGTAGGTAAAGTTTACCATGTTCCCAATCTCAGATCAGCGTGTTAGCATGCGAACATTCGGTAATTAGCACAAAGCCGAGGCTGATGGGAATGTCGTTAGTTTTGCAGGTTTTTGGTCAGAAACCGAAATGTTGGACAAACTGGAGTTTCGACCTTCTGGTGGCGTTATTAAGATTCATTCGGGGACCTTGAATATTTCCTCAAAGTGTCATGGTTGCGGTCTGCAGCCAACTTTTTAAAGGTCCCAGCTGAACCCTGTAAAAGGGATTTTAAATATGGCTACGTACATGATGTCATGCTAACAGACTGAGGCTAAAGCTAAAGAGTCAGTATCCTTACCAGCCGATGATCCGTGTAGAAGACGTCTGAAGAAAGAAACAGAGCTGACCGTGTATTGCACTGCATAGCTAGTCAGTCCTGGTTTCATAAGTGCAATGACACCATTATTAGCTAAGCTGCACCAAGGGCTTATGGGAAATGGTGTTCATTAAAGGCCACTAGAATACAGGAATATTGAGTAAACTATTAGATCTAAAAGTATTAGCTCTTCTTATCTGAATATACGAAACGAGCCACACGGCAAACCGTTGAGAGTGGCTGCATTTTTATTGTTGTTGGAAGTGTCAATGTGGTTTTTTTGTTTACATCTGGAACAGAACCTGGAAGTTCCAGGTCCGTTTCAGCTCTCCGTTGGCCTCCGTTGGATGCAACGCTTTGTTGCCACTGTAGTCAGTGAGCTAGTTATCCGGACATGCTGACGGTTGCGGATTACATAACGTTTAATTTGCGTAATGAAAGTCAATGAAAACGCAGTCTTTGGTTTATTCTTATTACTGTGTTGCGGACTGTAACCACAGCTCTCCGTGTGTGTGTTTCAGCCACATGCCTCTGAGTCCGGCTGCTGACACCAAACATGATCGCCCGCGGCAACAGGCGGTTACTAACGGCAACCCGACAGGCTCTGCTGTTGCCAGGGACGACGACGCGGATGACACGCACCCTGGAAACAGCATTGTCGTCCGCATTGGCATCCCGGACCTGCAGCAGACGGTAACACACACACACACATATATATATATATATATATATATACACAGTATATATATATAACTATATACAGATATATACATTCTGTATATAACTATATATGAGTAGAGGATAAAACAACTACATGAATGAATCCGCAGGACAAACCTGTGTGTCTGTCTGTGTCTGTCTCTTTCTCTGTCTGTCTGTTTCTCTGGCTCTGGCTCTCTCAGAAGTGTTTGCGGTTGGACCCAGAGTTACCAGTTTGGACCAGTAAGCAGAGGGTTCTGGTGACGTTGACTCAGTCTCTGTCGGATGTTTTGAACTATGGTCTCTTCCAGCCGGCGTTCAACGGCCGAGCCGGAAAGTTTCTGGACGAAGAGCGACTGCTGAAGGAGTATCCTCTCCCTCCCATCACGCCCATCCCATACCTGGAGGTACAGTACATCTAGTTTATCATTTCATTTCTGTTTTTGTCAACAAATCCCATGAAAAGACCAACAACACGTCTCTCAGCACTGTCTCACTTCCTGTCTGTGGCGCTCAGCTCCGAGCCCATTGGCTCCTACTGAAGACGTAACTCTTTAAAAACACCGCACAAATATTCTTTTTTTTAAACTCTACACATTATTTTTTAAATTTATTAATCCCACGAGTGTTCTTTTTCTACAGTCTGTTTTATTTCACGACGCCATTTCCCCCTATGACCATCTTTAACATCTTGTTGTGTGATTGGCTGCCTGTCATTTCAGACCAAAGCGACGGCCAATCGCACACATCGACTGGCTCGGTCACGGACGTCTCGTTTGTCAAACAAGCATTTTAAAGATGAAAAGGGGCATTTTGAAATAAAAGTTGACTTCGCAAAAAGAAAAAAAGAGTGCAATTTGAACTAAAAACTGTTGAAATTAAATTAAAAAAACTCAATTGTGAAAACAAAACCCGTCATAGTAATGAGCTGAAATATATCACTGCACGGTTTTGTGGTTATATTACACGTTTTGTTGATTTCATAACGTCTTTTTGTATTTATTTAATACTGAACACTTTAGGATTCAATAGCAACATGTCACCCAGAGCAGCAGCGAGGCTCACTGAGGTGTTTTTAATAGTTTCTGGACGACAGCGGAGCTCTGAGGCCCAGAGGAAGGAGACGCTCACTCAGTACTTGTTAGTCGGATACGTTCACTGCTGGTTTTGGTCTTTGAATGGTATTTCATATGACAGACACAACGTTTGACAATTCATATATATGTGTAAATCATCTTTTGTCAGTGCAAAGTAGCGCTAACCGTTCATGTCTTATTTGCACAGTTTCGTTACAAGAGGAGAATTTACACGCAGAGCTACGTGGACGACAAACAGCTGGCCAAGCTGCACACCAAGGTACACCAACACACACAGTGTATCATTCTGTGGCACAGAATTAGATGAATCCCTCTGCAGCTCCCGACACACATTTGAAGTGGGTCTAGACAATACAAATCCTTCTCATTTCTAATAGCAATAAATATACTGAATAAAAAAAACTCAAAACTCGGTTCTGCCTGCACTTACGTCCCCATTTAAGAGATTTTGTTGGAGGATTTGTGCTGTTTCTTCAGATAAATGGATCATTTTGCTGTGTTTTTCAGGCCAACCTGAAGCGCTTTATGGAACATGTCCACCAGAAGAATGTGGAGAAGGTTTCCAAATGGCTGGAAAAGGGTCTGGACCCCAACTTCCATGACTCTGACACTGGGGGTGAGCGCGAACACACACACACACACACACACACACACACACACACACACACACACACACACACACGCAGTACCACCGAAACATTCACACAACACTCAGCTAATCCTCTCGTTTGTCTTCTTATCCAGTTATATGTCAAAGTATTAGCCTAGCTTAGCACAAAGGCTGGAAGCAGGAGGGAACTGCTAGCTTACCGCCAGCAAAAGTAAAAAAATACACCGTACAGCAACTTCGAAACATACTGATGTCCACGTTGTATCTTGTTTATTAAACACACGCAAAAGACACAAATATAAAAGATGAAAATGCATGTTTTTTTTGTTTTTTTTACAGACATTAGCATTTTTAACCATTTATCTGTTATGTGCCAGATCTTTAACCAGCGTTCACGTAAAATACTGGAAAACAAAAAACTTTCATTCATGTTTCTTGACCTGTTTCTGTAAGTTTGATCTGGCTACGTGACGATTTAGATGGGATCTAAAAGCTGTCAAATTTAAATATGTTGAGTCAAAAATGATTAGAACCAACCTGTGGGAGGTTAAACTCCCCCACGTTCCCGGAAGCAACACTGAAGACACGAACTCGGTGTCCTCGGCCCCACACGCTCGATTTCCAGTATTTAGGAGCAATAATAACCGCTTGTCTGGCTGCTCGTGTCTCAGAGTGTCCTCTGACCCTGGCGGTCCAGCTGGAGGAGAGCTGCGACCTGATCAAAGTTCTTCGCAGTGGAGGCGCTCACCTGGACTTCAGGACCAGAGACGGCATCACCGCTCTGCATCGGGCCGTCCTCTGCAGGAACAGCGCTTCTCTCACTGTAAGAAGACGCCGCTCTCTACTGCTGTGTAGCCTTTCACTGTGCTTGTCCCATGTTTTATTGTCAACGGCATCCCTCTTAAACCCTAACCACGCACCCCGGGGTCGCCCGTGGACTGCTTAACGTACAGGTATAACGTATAGTTAGTGGAGCTTATTCCTTATTGGCACTGTGAGCACGTCTCCAAAGTGGAGGGTTATGTGTCATTCATTTCGGGCAGACAGCTCAAGTAACGTAGTGTCATGAGAATATGTTTTCCTGGTGCTGACATTACGAGGCGGCAGCCAATCTTTGGACTTAAAGTGTTTTTGGCAGCTTGAATCTTCTTATTCTCATTTCTGAGACAAATCATCCTTAAAATTCCTGTCCTGTTGTGGTCCTCAGACCCTGCTGGACCTCGGGGCGTCGCCGGACTACAAGGACAGCAGAGGTCTGACTCCCCTGTATCACTCTGCCATGGTGGGCGGCGCCCCCTACTGCTGTGAGCTACTGCTGCAGGACCACGCCACAATAGGTACGGAGGCTTCACAGGGTCAATCTCGAGAGTCTCGGCCAGCTGCTGTTGTTAAAATACACCAACACCTGTGTGTGTGTGTGGATGATGACATCACAGCTAACCTTTAAACTTTACTGTATGTTGTGTATTAATTTGTGTTTGAGTCTTTTGTGAGAGAAAAAAACACTTCACCGCTGAAAGAATTCTTGTTGTCATGGTTGCAGGGATGACTGATGAGAACGGGTGGCAGGAAATCCACCAGGTAACACACACACACACACACACACACACACACACGTACAAACACAATCAGTTACAATTACTTCCCCTATAATTATGATTTTCTGTGTGTGTGTGTGTTCAGGCATGTCGCTATGGTAATGTGCAGCACTTGGAGCACCTGCTGTTCTACGGCGCCGACATGAGTTCCCAGAATGCATCGGGGAACACCGCATTGCACCTCTGCGCTCTCTACAACCAGGTAACACACAAAAAACAGTTAAAAGATCCTGTCGAACTGCGCGTGATGTATTTTTATTCACGAGTTTTACTTTTTGAAGTTAATAAAGTAATCGCTGCTGGTTTTGCAGGACAGCTGTGCCAGAGTGCTGCTGTTCAGAGGAGCAAATAAAGACGTCAAAAACTACAACAACCAGACTGCCTTTCAGGTAAAACAAAAACAACAAATACACACAAAGCTGTCGTGCTGCTGTTTGTGATCACAGAGCGCACGGAAAACTGGAGTCAAATTCCTTGTATGCGTACACACACCTGGCCAATAAAGCTGAATCTGATTCAAAACTACAACTACCAGACGGCTAAAAGAAATAAATAGCACCAGACTGCCTTCAAGGATGCTTTCGAACCGGTTTTGATGTGGTTCAGACAAGCTCTGGTGTGTTTGCCCATTTAGCTTTGGTGCAAACACGAACGGGACCGAACGCTGGGCTGTGCGACAGTCGACACGTGGCATAAATAAGATTGCTACCAAGCACATTAAATCCCAAAATAAATATATTTGAAAAGCATGTAAAACATAATATATAACAATACTTGTTTGCACAAGTCCAAACAAGATGGTAACTTAATAACTCAAATGACATCATCTTTCGGGACCCCGGGGGTCAGCAGCAGACAGGAAGGGGGACGGTGCTGAGAGACGGACTGACGTGTTGCTGGTTGTGTAAAAATAAAGCCAGCCTTATCCTTTAATCTCATATACAGCCCAAAGTCTGACCCAGCTATTGTTGTAATGGATGAACTCTTGTGTGCGTAGGTGGCGATAATTGCTGGGAACTTTGATCTGGCAGAAATCATTAAGATCCACAAAACCTCTGATGTCGGTGAGTTGGCTGAGAGTGTAAACACATCGAAATCGTGTGTATGTGTGCGGAAGTGCACAAATCACGGTAGCTGGCGAAGTTAAATCTGTGTGTGTGTGCGTGTGTATATATGTGTACATGTGCCCAAGTAGTTCCCTTCAGAGAAACTCCATCCTACACAAAGCGCCGCAGAGCCGGCCTGACCAGGGCGCCGGCTGGAAATGGTCTGTCCTCTCCACGCTCTCTGATTCGCTCAGCCAGTGACAACGCTCTGGAAAGCCCCGCCTCCTCTCCTGGCCCCTCCCTCCAAAGTCTGGAAACGCATCATGACACGCACACGCACTCGCTGCGACGACACACGCGCCGGCTCAGGTACGCGCACGTGTAGACACTTACACATACACTCAGACTCGTGTTCGAATTACAACATCGCTACCGGTGTGGTCGACATCGTGTCCC
>CM022484.1:5411661-5469557 GCA_011952105.1 Coreoperca whiteheadi
ACATCGTGTCTCGGTGTGGTCGACATCGTGTCCCGCGTGTGGTCGACATCGTGTCTCGGTGTGGTCGACATCGTGTCTCGGTGTGGTCGAAATCGTGTCCCGGTGTGACATCGTGTCTCGGTGTGGTCGACATCGTGTCTCGGTGTGGTCGACATCGTGTCTCGGTGTGGTCGACATCGTGTCCCGGTGTGGTCGACATCGTGTCCCGGTGTGACATCGTGTCTCGGTGTGGTCGACATCGTGTCCCGGTGTGGTCGACATCGTGTCTCGGTGTGGTCGACATCGTGTCCCGGTGTGGTCGACATCGTGTCTCGGTGTGGTCGACATCGTGTCCCGGTGTGGTACTACACCAAGCGTGACTACTGATGTTGGCATAAAGACAGCCTTTAAAGTTAAACTGGTGCCTTTCTCTAACCCAGGGGTTCTCAAACGTTTTCTGTCTTCCCCGCCACACGTTAATGGATTGAATCTTATCAATCATTAAAAAGGAGCCAAGTTGAATTAGATTGAAATTAAAGAAATGATTCAGGTCAGCACGATAGCATCAGCAAACTCTTGATTTTTTTATTTTCACTACATAAATCATGTTCATTCAGCTTAGTTCCACTCCATGTTCCTCCCCTGGTCATCCACATGGCCCCTGCAGTGGCTCTATGGCCCCCCAGGGGGGCCCGCCCCTCAGTTTGAGAACCACTGCTCTAACCCGTCTGCATTCTGTATCTCTCCGACCTGTCTGTCTGCAGTCCGAGCGGTGGTCACGTGGAGACCAGCCCCCCCTCGTCCCCTCCCCCAACCCCCCAGATGAGGAAGAGGAGGCTGTACAGCGCTGTACCAGGACGCACCTTCATCGCCACCCGGTCCCACGTCCCCCAGGGGCCCGGAGAGATCCAGCTGCACCGAGGCGAGAGGGTCAAAGGTCAGACCGAGTAGACCAGTTGTCTGTGGTGACGCCACGGTGGCGTTGGTCTGCAGCAGTAACACTGACTCTGCGTGTTGTGGATCCACAGTTCTGTCTATAGGGGAAGGAGGATTCTGGGAAGGAAGCGTTAAAGGAAGAACCGGTTGGTTTCCTGCTGACTGTGTTGAAGAAGTCCAGATGAGACAATACGACCCACGACTGGGTAAATAACTGCATCCTTCAGGGAAATGACCTATAATGTGTATATATACTGCATATACAGATATTTAAGACGGGGTTCAACATGTAATATACGGCATGTACGATGGTGGTACATCTTATACTTCATGTGTGTTTCAGAGACGAGGGAGGATCGCACTAAGAGACTGTTCAGACATTATACTGTAGGATCCTATGACAACTACACCTCCTACAGGTAATACACCAACATTACACCTCCTGCACTACACCTCTTACAGGTAATGTACTGATAACACACCTCCTAGGTAGTTGGTTAGTTAATTTATTGGCTTAAATATCACAATACCAACGTATAAAATAGCTTTAAATAGTCAACTAAAAACCTTAAAGGTACTTACAGATGCATACTAAATATCAGGCGAGAACATGAATTTTTTACACCAAACATGGCATCACAATTAGTAAAAAGATGAATAAATGTTGCCAAGATGACAGTGGTCATTTCATGAGAGTATCTCGTAATACTACACCAATAACAGGTGAAACATTTTTAATGGCTAAAACTTTATAAAATACAATTTGTTAATCATTTGAATGAAATAGAACAATTAATCGTCACATTTAATAAATATTGTTTTAGCATTAGTACTGCATCGCAGAGAAGAAATGAAGTTGTGTAAACAAAATAACTACAATATAAAAACTGAAAAGATCAGTAACCGAATAATAAGAGCTTTATTTATCTAGCACTTTACAACGCATTTAAAATAATACAGTTTTATTTAAACAACCCAATATGACAAATTTGAGGGGGTTTACAATCTGCACAGCATTCGACATCCTCTAATCTCAGACCCTCAGGAGGCGCGACAGAGGAGGGATCCGTCTTCCAGGAACAGATTCATGTGCAGAGAGGGCAGAAATAACAAAAGGTGGAATTGCACGTAATGTAGAAACACTGAGAATAGACTGCAGGCGTTAATCAAGAATATGGACACATGGCAGGAAAACTCACTAAGGAGGCAAAGAGGAACATTAAAACTGTGAAAAACAGATTCAATTGATGAAAACAGCAGAAGAGCTGAAACGCTACAAGAAAAACAAGTTCAACTAAACAGGGAGCCTGTATAAATATACACTAACACTATAGTGCAGCTTTATAAGAATGCCATTCTAAAAAATAAAAGAAGTCTTTATTTTTTTACATTGATGCCAACAGGACATAAAGCAGTTAAAAGCAGCAGTGATATTAATCCAGAAGCATCCGGGAGAACAGGAAACACTCACAGGAGCAGGTTACCTGCAGTACTTTTAGTGCAGTAAAGGATCTCAATACTTCTTCCACCGCTGTGCGTTTACTCCACAATTTATTAAAACTACAAGCGTTGTGATGAACGTATGTTTCTGTGTGTTAGTGACTACGTGATTGAGGAGAAGACGGCCGTGCTGCAGAAGAGAGAGAGCGAGGGATTCGGCTTCGTCCTCAGAGGAGCTAAAGGTAGAAAGGATGGAGGAGTGGTGGGTGTTTGGAGGTGTTGGGAAAGAAAAAAACATATTTAAAACAGAGCGAAGTCTTCAGAGGAAGAGCAGTGAGCTTTAAAACTCCCCGCTGTGTTGTTTCATAATAACTATACAATCCACTGAGTCTTGTCCTTCCAGTGCCTTTAAGTAGCTGTGGACTCTCTCTCTCTCTCTCTGAAGGGGAATGTTTGTAGGAATTTATAGGTGGATGGCTCTAAATACTACAGTTCCCATGTGCCTCAGCTGCAGCAAATACAAAAACACACCAATCTTGGAATCAGATTTGTGACAAAGTGAGAGCGTTTTTAAATGGACACGAGAGCGTCGACTTCTTAGTTGACAGGGATGTGATTTATTTTTTTTGTCCTATTCTCCGACGAAATAACATAATCACTGGGGTTTCGAGCAGGAGGAGAACAACGGTCACAAACCTTCTCAAACTCCAGCTAAACAGTAAAATGTCTTTCAGATAACATTTGAGGCTGTATCAACCAATCAGACTGGACCCGTCAGTCATGGTGTCAAACCCAGAGTACCAGCAGCCGGCTGACGACACAGTTGTGCTGCTGGGGAAGAAACTATGAGCAGGTTTTGACAGACACCTGGTTTCTGTATGTCTGTCCCCCGTTCTCGATCAGCACTGTGGAGCGAACTTGTGGCATGTGGCAGGTATGACATGTGACTGTGTGTTCTGATGATTTAATTTAACCGGGGGAGTTTCGTGTCCATCGAAGCCTTAAAGTGCCCCACCGGTCGGCGTGTACAGCAGCATCTGAGAAACCTTGTTATTCACATGTGATTCTAACAGCATCCGGGTTCCTGATCATCTGTGCTCAGGTGTGTCTTGATTTCTCACAATCTCAGTCACTTCTATCGGCGCGCTCCAGGTAGCAAATCAACCCGGGATGCTCCCGATCAGAACCAGGATACTAGCGTGCGCATGAACACACAAATGAACAAACGGCTCTGTAAACATGTTCTCTGGCTTCTTTTTTCCAAGCTGAGACCCCCATCGAGGAGTTTGCCCCCACCCCGGCGTTCCCCGCCCTGCAGTACCTGGAGTCGGTCGACCAGGGGGGCGTGGCCTGGAGGGCAGGGCTACGGACCGGAGACTTCCTCATAGAGGTAACAACCGTCCTCTGTTGTGGCATCATGAGGTCTCTGTGACATACTCTTCACCTGTCTGTCTGCCTGTCTGCCGTCCAGGTGAACGGCGCCGACGTGGTGAAGGTGGGTCACCGGCAGGTCGTCTCTCTGATCCGACAGGGGGGAAGTCGACTGCTCATGAAGGTCGTATCTGTTTCCAGGAAATCAGAATCCAACCTGGTCAGGAAGAAAGGTAACGCCGTCTGTTTAGTTTGTTCTTTCACCTCACGCAGCAGCCGGCTTTATTTGATCCCCGTCTTTGAATTAACTCATGAAACTGAGTTTTACATTTAGAGTCGTTAACACAGACAGGATTTACTCGATTTGATCACGTTCAATATATATAAATAATATCCATATTAAATTAAAACCGTATAATAATTAGAGCTGAAGTTTACTTTTCGACCGACAGAAATATAATGGACAACCATTCTGATGATTCATTTGTCACTTTTCAAGCAAAAATATTGAAAAAAACATTCTCTTTTGTTGTTTTATTTCATTGTAAACTGAATATCTTTGAGTTTAAAGACGTCACCTTGGACTGTGATTAGTATTTTTGCACTCTTATTTGATAAAAATAATACTTTTTAGAAATGTTTTCTCCTATGTAAATGACAAGGTCACGTCTAGAAAAAGAAGACGTTTAAGTGCTAAAATGACAAAAACAGACCAAGTGGAGTTGTTTTGCTGCAGTCGGCGTCACTGAAGGCAAACCACACACCAAGTACAGTGTTTGTGTCTCGGGTCGCTCTCCAACTGTGATCTGATTGGTTCTTGTCTTGTAGCTCCACCCCCTCCAAAACGAGCTCCCAGCACCTCGTTGACACTCCGATCCAAGTCCATGACCGCTGACCTGGAGGAGATAGGTAAAACAAACACACACACACACCTACACACACACGGTGCAGAGTTAAGTCAAACTGTAGGAGTGTGTGTTGTTGACCTTTGCTCTGTCTGCAGCCAGGAGGAGACGCATCGGTGAGTCACATGGATCTGATGCTTGATGTTGTTGCTGTGACGATGATGTTGAGTCTCGTGGCATGATGTCGGCCTGATGTGTAGCAGTGATGTCACAGCCAGGGCCGTAGCAGAGACACTGAAAACGTGCCCTTAATATTTCCGTGAATTTGGCGGGTTAATGTTGGGTTTTGTTTAGGCTGATTCTGAGATTCGTTGGACTAATTATCCTAAAATTAGACCTTTTTTTTAAAGGCAAAAAGCTACGCAAGTTGAAATAAAAAGGATTTTAGTGTTCTCCACGTTAGTGTAGAGAAGGCGTTGAAACATTTACCAGCATGTAGGGAGATTTACAGAAAATATGTCAGCCACATTTTCAAGTGTTCAATTTTTGAGTGATTTTTGGTTGGTGACTCGTCAAAAATGCCTTATGTGGGCTGGGGACCTCTGTGGGAATTTGGACAGATTTAAAATTTTACATTTATTCTAACATGGACCAAAAAAACAAACATTAGAAATATTAAAGCTATCTTTGCACCAGATGTAGCACCTATTCACTTTCCATCAGCAGTCACTGGGCAGCTGAACTCCTCCGTATCGCTACGGCCCTGCTGAATGATGTCGTGCTGTTGCTGTACGTTTTGGTGATGTCATGAGGCTGTGTTTGATTATTTTTATTTTGTCTCCTCCCTCCAGAGAAACTGGACGAGATGTTGGCCGTGGGTCAACAGGAAGTAGTTCTAAGGGCCCGTCCATCGGACGACTTCAGAGCAGCGACGGTCAAACAGAGGCCGACCAGCCGGCGCATCACACAGGCCGAGATTAACGTAAGACAAGTGTTCATGTAGGCAAACGCATGGCCCTGACCCATCATAAGAAATGACGTGACGTCTGAATCTGAGGGGTCCCGAGATGATTAACAGGGCTCGACAGTAATGGTTGCCATTGGAAACCACTTTAACATATAAAAAAAGGACAAATTAAGTTCGCCACGATCGCCGCCCTCTATCATAGCGATTGCATGGCAGTAGTCTCGTAATCAGTCATGAGATGAGGCAAAATAGAAGTTACCTGGATCTCCAGTATTTGGGTAGCGTTAGAAGGGGATCAGTCTGATCATTATTGATCTTCAGTGTATCAGTAACGCGCGTGTGTGTGTGTGTGTGTGTGCGTGCAGTCGTTGTTTGAGCGTCAGGGTCTGGTGCCGCCCACGCCTCCAGAGAAGAGCACCATGGCTTTACCCCGAGGAATGTCCAGAACCAAGAGCTTTGGTGAGACGCGATGTTGATACGTGATATTGTACATACATATTATTGTAGGCAGCGGTGGAAGAAGCACAAAAGTATTAGCGTCAAAATAGAAAGTACCAAAAGCAAAAGTATGGAGAACGGCCCATTTCACAATAATATATATTATATTATTGGAGTATAATTATTGATGCATTAACGTGTCCAGCATTTTAATGAGGTTATATACAGCTGTGCGGCTTAATACATAATAATGCATCACAATTTATCAGTTGATTAATATTTTGTACAAATCTGAATCAGTGTATCTGAAGCAATGTAACTTAGGTTATCAGATAAATGTAGCCGAGTAAAAAGTACAATATTGTAGTGAAGTATGAAGTCGTGTTAAATAGAAATACTCAAGTAAGGTACAAGTACCTCAGAATTATACTTAGTTACATTCCACCACTGATTACTGATACTGAGTCATTTTATCTTCACATCAGAAGATAGTGACATTGATATTTCAATGGTGATCATATATTTTTTTTATAAGTGACAAATAACTTTATTATAAGTTTATAAAATAATTTCACGTAGCCGGCCGGTTAATTCTTGTCTAATTTATTTTATTTGGTTACATTTCTGCCCATCTTTCAACTAAATTACATAACTGAGTTTTAGTGAACTAGTGTTACATTTAGAGATGTGCATCAGAGGTCGGTTTGAATTTAAATTTAGTTTCAAGCCAAACTGCTGTGCGTACATACAGAGCATCCGGGTGAGGTGTTCACAGCGCTTCACGCTTCCCACATTATGTTGCAGCCTTATTCCGAAATGGATTAAGTTCATTATTCTCCTCCAATGTACAAACAATACCCCATAATGACAACGTGAAAGACGTTTGATTGAAATCACACGTACGCTAGTATCCACAGCCGTTGCTCAGTACTGGGTTGAAGCACCTTTGGCATCAGTTACAGCCTCGGGTCTTTGAGTGTGACGCTACAAGCCTGGCTCACCTGTGTTTGGCCAGTTTCTCCCAGTCTTCTTTGCAGGACGTCCCATCAGGTTGGATGCGGAGCGTCGGTGCACAGCCGTGCTCTGGCTGGGCCGCTCGGGGTCGTCGACCTGTTGGCAGACGAACCTTCGCCCCCCGGAGCAGGTTTTCATTAAGGATGTCTCGCTACACTGCTGCATTCATCTTTCCCTCGATCCCGACTCGTCTCCCAGTTCCTGCCGCTGAAAAACATCCCCACAGCGTGACGCTGCCACGCCTCACTGGAGGGATGGTGTTGTCCAGGTGACGGCCGCTGCCTGCTTTCCTCCAGACAGGACGCTTGCCACTCCCTCAGTAAAAGGCACATGAAGGAATCTCAGGCCATAAGAAACAAAATTCCCTGGTCTGAGGAAACAAAGATTGAACTCTTTGGCCTGAGTGGCAAGCGTCCTGGGGGGCGAAGGTTCGTCTGCCAACAGGTCGACGACCCCGAGCGGCCCAGCCAGAGCACGGCTGTGCACCGACGCTCCGCATCCAACCTGATGGGACGTCCTGCAAAGAAAACTGTTGGTACCATAGAGGAGAGTAATGAACTTAATCCATTTTGGAATAAGGCTGCAACATAATGTGGGAAGAGTGAAGCGCTGTGAACACCTACCGGATGCTCTGTATTATGATGCATTTTATTCATATACAGGTATAGTTTGAAGTATTTGTTGGGTACCTTTATTTTAACGTCTCCATGGTTACCGTGGCAGGCACACCTGAGGACGACAGGATCTCTGCTCTGATCAATGAAAGTCGGTTTCCACGGAGCTCCTCGCTGACAGACAGCTTCATCCCGCCTCCTCCTCAGACAGCCCCACCCCCTCCTCCCTCCGCCTCCTCCCCGCTCTACCTCCTCGACTCTGGTCCTCCTCCCTCCTTCCTCCCTCCTCCTCCCCCGGCCAGAGGGGAGGGGCTAACCCGCTCTAGCTTCAAGCCAGGGGCGGAGCCGAGGCTCCAGGAGCTCACAGATTCGCCGACGAGGAGCCACGCCCACGCCGAGCGGCAGAGGAAGGCGAGGTCGATGATTATCCTGCAGGACATGCCGCCGCAGCTGCAACCTGACGCACACGGCGCCACCGCCTCACACACCTCCACGCTGTCTCTCCACAGCACCAGCCCCGCCCTCGGTCACTCACCGCTGTCACGCCGCCGGGGACGACCAATAGAAAACCCTTATGCTAATGTGGGGCAGCAGGCTCCGCCCTCCAAGCCGCAGAGGAGGAAGTCACCTTTGTTGAAACAACTTCCTGTAGAGGAGCAGGGTCAGGATGGTTCACACCAGTTATTGTGTCTAGTCTCCTCAGAGCATGATGGGAAGTTCTGAGCACATAGATGATCACGCAAAGAAAAACGTCGTGAGCCAACAAAAAGCCTGTGTTGGTTGACCGCTAGCTAACAGCCGCCAGATACGCAGTAGCTAAGTAAGCTAACGTTAGTTGGCTAACTTAAAACCTGCCATCGGAGAAAATCGTTTTATATGGAACGCCATTTCATTCAATATGAAGTTAATAAAGGAGTCGATATGGTTCAATAAATAAATAAGTAGCCTTTTGTTTCATAACGCCACATCTCCATTTGTTGTATTCAAGTGAAGGGGGCGTGGTTATCCCTCAGGCTCGGAAGAGACGGACGCCAGTTTGCCAACAACACAGGGAGTCACAGCTGCCGAGCACCAGGTGGTTTTCCTGCCGGGTTTGGCTCCTGGCTCTCTGCTCTGCCTCAACACTCTGTGATTTATGGAGTTTCCTGACGTACAGAACGCTCTTACGTTAACTGCTAATTGGTGCTAATGGTTGCCCCCCCCCCCCAGGTGCTCCCAGTCCGCTAATGTTAACGGCATTCAGCGGTTACTGTTTAGCAACAAGTAAAAGTATCTGTACGCCAGGAAACTCCGTAAATCACAGAGTGTTGAGGCAGAGGAGAGAGCCAGGAGCCAACCCCGGCAGGAAAACCACCTGGTGCTCGGATGCTGTGACTCCCTGTGTTGTTGGCAAACTGGCGTCCGTCTCCTTCGAGCCTGAGGGATAACCACGCCCCCTTAATTTGAATACAACAAATGGAGATGTGGCGTTATGAAATAAAAGTCCAATTAAATAAAACGCTATTCATTCATATATTGAATAAATTGGCGTTGCCTAATTTTAAAAGCAGACATTGTGTTAAGCTGTTAGCAGGATGCTAGACGGTGGTTAATAGTGATTAGTGAGTCAGTGAGCTGTAGACATTGTGATCTAAAGACGTACAGACTCACTCACGACTGGAATTTCATCACGGTTACCAAAACTGCACAAACTACTTACGCACGGCTGTGGTGTACTTACTTTCTCCCGGTGCTTCCCTGGTGAATGGCAAGCGAGCAAATCGATGTATTGGGTACAGAATTTATTTGTTTGCTCAAATTAAATAGTTCTTTTCTTGATCATTATTTCTCTTCTAAGTACGCTGTGTGCTCAAAGTGTCCCCATCATGTGCTTACGATTGAGACAGAATTATAATGCCGTAGACTCCTAATCCTAAAAGTGTTTTCTTCTTCCAGGACTTCACGATTCATCCAAATTAGAGCCTCCCAGCAGCCCCAGCCGGGCGGAGCTATACCAGCAGCAGGTGCTTTCAGAGCGCGCTCGGGTTCAGGGCCGCAGGTCGTCTCTCTTCCTGTCTGTGGAGGGAGCCGGGTCAGAAAACCAGGTGCCGCCCCTCCTGACTCAGAGCCATTCGATGGACGACCTCGGCGAGCTTCCCCCTCCGGCCCCGGTCCTGTCGCCCTCACCAACGCCTCACACCTTCCTCCACCCACTGACGGGGAAACCTCTAGGTCAGTCTGCCAGCGCAATCTCATCCGATGTCTCTTGTTTGCTCTGGTTAAGAGTCTGGCTGTAATCTGTTGACGACAATCAATTCAGGGGAAAGAATAAAGCGTTAACTTTATCCACATCAGAGACTGATGAAAACAGGACGGTGCTGCTTTATTGTCAAGTAAGATTGGAATCAAGGATAACTCTTGTGGTGCGTTCACACCAGCCCGAATGAAGCAATAATAGACATTCTGCGTTAACCAATCAGGAGCTTGCTCGAGTGGTGACGTGATTACGAGCGGAGGCAGAAATCCGAACAACAATGTAGGATAAAATAATAGTTGCACACCCCGGTACAGTAGGTGGCGGCGTGCACCTGAACAAGTTGGTTGCGACCCGCCACAAAGACCAGAGAGAAAGAGAGCGAGGATAAAATAAGGTGGTGAGGAGGTCGGACAATCTGGTAAGTTGAAAAAAAAAAACAAAACAAAAAACATTCTTTACTCAATAGGAGCGGCTCAGTCTGAAGTACCGCTGAGCCCCTCCCGTGACTCGAATTCGCGCCTGTTGTGTAGAGAATTTCACGTGCGAATGAGGCGAATAAACTCGATTTTTGAGCGATTTTTTTTGCGTCTGGTGTGAACGCACAGTTAAACTGTTGGGACGAGGCTTAATGATTAGGTATCAAAGTTATCATTAAAGTCAGATTATTTTAATGACCCAAATAGGACTGTTTCTGCATTTTCTTCATTGCAGTGGAAGAACGTATTAGACTTCCAACATTTGATGTCAGACAGTTCGTTAAGGACATGAGATTGATTTGACAGATTACGGTTACAGGGCATTGCAGTGAAAAGAAATGCTATGATGATTCGGCCAAGTTGAAGCATGAAGTTAAATAAAAATACCCTCAAAGTACTCCACAAAGTAGACGGGGACCTGAGATCGAGCCTTTAGGTACTACACAGTTCAGAGGGGCAGTAGACGATGTGAAATTACCACGAGCAACAGTAACCTGTCTGGAGAGGTAACAGACAACCTAAACGAGTTGTATCTGCAGCTCCCACAGTACAATCTTCTCTCCTCTCCTCAGACCCCTCATCTCCACTCGCCCTGGCTCTTGCTGCACGAGAACGAGCGCTCACCGCCCGCACGCCGAGCCCTGAGCCTCGACTAAAACACGCATCTGCCTCCACCACGCCCATCCCCACCCCAGCTGCCAGCCCCGAGGGTAGACACAAGCGCACCCCTCTCACCACCCCGCACAGCAGCCCCGAGCCACGATCCAAACGCACCACCCCTCAGACAAGCCCCGAGCAGCGAACCAAGCGCACCACTCCCCAGACAAGTCCCGAGCTGAGGCATAAACGCATAACCCCACCTTTGTTCCCCGAAGGACAGGTGGAGCGTCCGGAGACAGAGGGAGGCGTGACATCGCCTGCCGGCCCCTCCCCTGAGCGCTGGAGACCCACCCCCGCGCCATCACTGGCCAGTGAGAGTCACTCTGCTCTGATTGACAGGCGCAGAAGCCTCACAGTGGGCAGCTCAGAGGAAGAGGGCGGGGCTTACACAGTTACACTCCCACCCGCATTGTTGTCATCCAGCGATGAGGAGACTAGGGAGGAGCTCCGCAGAATTGGCCTGGTAGCTCCACCCCCTGCCTTCGCCGGTCCTCCCCCGGCTCCTCCCCCTTCCTCTCTCACCTTGTTGCCACGGCGAGTAGGGGAAGGAGGGGGAGGAGAGAGTGGTCCTGACTCCCTGGGTAGACGAGGAGATGAGGAGGAAGGAGGGGATGAACGGCTCCACGACAGCTCCTCCTCCCCCAGCTCGCTCCCTCCCTCCATCACCTTGGCCTCCCCTCCTGCCCCATCCTCCCCCTCCTCCCCTCCCGCTGCTCACCCTTCCCCTTCGTCCCCCTCCACCTCCCCAATTGCTCTTAAGCCACGTCTTCGCTCGCCCATCGGTCGGGGCCGCTCTGCGCTCCGGGACCCACTGCTGAAGCAATCATCAGACAGTGAGCTCCTCCCGTCTGCTGCATCCTCCTCCTCCCCCTCCTCCCCGCTCTGTTCCTCCCCCACCAGTGGCCGACAGCCACGCTATCTGTTCCAGAGGAGGTCCAAGCTGTGGGGGGGTGGGGACGACCGTGGCGAGGAGCGGCGGGGGCTCAGCCCGGAGGAAGGGGGAGGCCGACCAGCTGCACTGGGAGGTCAGGGGTCGGGGTCAGCGGTGGATCTGACCAGCCGGTCGGCATCAGCACTGGAGCTGAGCGGCAGGGCGGGGTCTGGACTGGATCTTGCTAATCGGCTACAGCTGCTCAACAAAGACAGTCACTCTCTGGGGGAGGAGCCGAGCCCCCTGGATCCAGGCCGGAGGTCACCAGTAGGAGGTGCCAGGTACATCAAACTGCCTTATATTGCAAATACTGCAGTACTACTGCCCTGATAGTACTACTGTGTGTGTGTGGGGGGGTAACAGAATCTGTTGTTTGTGTTGTTTCAGATGTGTGGACAGTGGAGAGAGTAAATCGTAGGTTTTTATCTCTGGTAAACATTTCTCGTTATCGCCAAGAGAGGATTTTCATTCGCTAACAGCTAACTAACATGCATCTTCTTCGCAGATGACTTACTACTAAATGTCTGAAATTACTATCCCATCCGTCTTGGAAACCCTGGAATTGACATGTTGCTAAACAAAAGCGATTGTATCCGACTAACTAGCTTACTACTTGCAGTGGCACCTCAGCCGAAGTCAAACGTCCGAGTATGTTCTATAGTAAGCATCCCAGCAGGGCTACGTTAGAACAATACAACCCGAATGATCTTATACCTAGTGTGATGCAGTAATACAAAAACAATGCTGCCCTTGTTTTTTCTACGTGGATCATTAACTGGTGAGGATAATGACTTTTTGCCTGGAACAAATTAGCTTTCAGTCTTTTAGCATTGGTATCGTCGTTTGTAACCATCGAAGGCATATTTAAGACCTTTTTCAAAGCGTTCTGTGAAACGAATCAGCAGGAGACCGAGTTTCAACTAACCCATGCAGTTAACATTAGCGTTAATTAGCCAGCTAGCTGGAGCTCATAAACTCCACCAGCAACAGTCATTTCAGCCAGAAAAATAGAGATGAGAAGCTGCTTTTGTCTACTTCTGTTTGAAAATCAAGAAAGCCCGTTTCTTCCAAAGTTACTAAGACTTTTGAGTTGTAAATCTGCCCGTTATTGTAAACTGCATGTGCGTAGCGAGAATGGAGAGCTTAACGGTAACTAAGGGGGGCGGGGCTTAGCGAAGGGTCAATTAGTAACTCCACGCCGTACACATTTGTCATTTATATATGGTTTAATGTGTTGCAGGTTGTTCTCTAGTCTTGGTGAACTCCACACTATATCCCAGCGAGGATACGGCGCTAGCTATACAGTCCGACCGGGAAGCCGCTACCCTGTCACCCGCCGGAGCCCCTCCCCATCTCCCTCCCCATCTGATAGGTCAATAGGGCTTGCCTCCTCCTGCTCTGAACGGCCAGATCTGAGCTCGGGTCGCGGTCTAACCATCCTGAAGTCGTCCAGTCTCAGTCTCCCCTCAGAACCAAAGGAGGTTCGGTTTGTGATGCGAAGTGCCAGCGCACGAACCAGGTCCCGTTCACCCTCCCCCTCACCCCACGCCTCTCCCTGCCCCTCGCCGGTCCTCAGCGGGCCCCTGTTGGCCCTTCGGCCATGGAGGCAGCGGCCCCTCAGCCTGTGGAATAAGTACGACGTGGGTGACTGGCTGGAGAGCGTGGGCCTGGCTGAACACCGCCAGCGCTTCCAGGAGCACGAGATCGAAGGCTCCCATCTCCCCGCCCTCACCAAAGACGACTACGTGGAGCTGGGCGTGACCAGACTGGGACACCGAATCAACATCGAGAGGGCACTCAGACAGCTGCTGGATGGTTCCACTTGACCCCTCACCTCTGACCACTAACTTCTAGACATCCTGAACTGTGACCTCATAACCCCTGACCTCTGGTCAGACACTAGGCCATCTCTTTGACTAGGATATCTTAGCAGTGACTGAATCTTTAGACCTTTTTACCAACATGAAGCCCTGCTCTCTGAGTGAACTCTGTGACACTTTGGCTCATCAGCTCTTTGATCAACCAAAAAAAGGACCGGTAGCACCAAGGTCTGTGTCCAGCATTTAGCTTTAGACCTCCAAGATTTAATTTGAGCTCTGTTAACATCTAGTTCCTCGTGTTTTCTTAGGTCCAGCCATGTTTTCTCTGTAGTTTAAAGCCTTTTGGTGTGACAGAGCTTACTTACCAAAAGTCCAACAACGCACAGAGCCTGGCCATCATTTCCACTGGAGAGCGCGACAAAAACTACACTGAACTTTGGCTCCAAGCAAACTGACCTCCAGAACAACAACAAAACCAGAGTCTGGCATTGAGGCAAGATGGAAGTTAAGGCGGCAGCAAAGTTCGTGTGGTGCATCTCTGAATTTCTCTGAGTTCTGTAGCTCTACTCTCTGACCCTACCGGGACTCGAGTAAAAAATCTCCTGCATGGCAGAAAATGTCAGAAGAAGAGGATACCAGGTCAGAATATTATCATTGTGATTATATAGCTACATTCTAATGTAGTCGTAGCACCATACTTTCTTTGTACGTGCTGCTCTTCCTTCACGCTACAATACACAAACTGACCTGATGAATCATAGTTTTATACGACTCCAAACGGATGCTGAGAATGTCCAAAACTATGTGAAACCCCTCAGGTAGAAATTTAAAGATCAGCATTTGCCGGTTTCTGGGAAGAGCATGTTGTACACGGCACATGATGGCCAAGTTCTCGTACATTTTGAGCTACAAGAATACAGAAATGTTCAGAGAGGCTGCACTTTTGACACTTAAAGAGCTGAATTATGGCCTTATCACATTTAAGCCGCGTTCACATAAGCGTCCTAGTCGTGTGTGCGTCCCCCCAAGTGGCAAAATGGCTGCAAAGCCAGCATTTGCTGGCAGTTACACCAAAATAAAATCTAATATTAACTATTTACTCCAACTCTATTTTTAAATTAAACTCCAAAACGAACCAGCTTTGAACAGTCTAAAACCCAAACATATTAACTTGACTGTTAAAGAACTATGACAACAGGGTAATTTTCATATTTGAGAAGCTGTAAGCAGTGAATTTTGCCTTTAAAAAAAAAAACAACAAAAAAAACTTTAATCAATTATGAACATTGTTACCAGTTTCCCCCTAATCAACTATTTGACTAACGACTAGCTAAGTGTCTGGAGCGTGTGCACCTTAAAAGTTTACTTACAGGTGTGCGTTCTGTGATTGCTAGCGAAATAGTTTTTTCAAATACTGACGCAATGTACCCGTTAAGACACACAACCTTCTCTTTATTTTAGTTTTCTGTATATTCTGTTCTGGATCACCTGAAAGCACAGAGGATAATCCGAGTTTAGACTTTGCGTTAAGAGACCCTCCTAAAGCTATCTTTACTACTGCTGATCAAAGAGCTGATCCGACAAACTGATTACAAACATATAATGAGACGGGTTCTTCCCCTCGTGCCATTCTGCTTCCCTAGACGGGCTTAGCTGGACATTTGCTAGCAACGCTGGATGATTAGCGAGCTGCTGGGAGTCTCTACCTTAACATCAGGAGATTAGCTGAGGATCTTTCTCCATCCATTTACAGAAAGTTCTTGTGACTTAGCGCCCCCCCCCCCCCATAACACTCATTTATAAGGAATTTGTGTTTATTTTAAGTTCATATCTTAATACCAATCATTTAGAATTTATGAATAACAAGTAATAATAATAATAATAATAATAATGTGGTGGTGGTGGTGACTTACAGAGTTTATAATAGTTTGGAAAATGATTTTGAGTTCCTTATGATTTGACAATGAGTTGAATTTCAAGGTCGTTTCGGTGATGTTCTGGAATTCATAATGATTTGTCAATGAGTGTGACTTTGTGCTGATGTGATGTGTGTTTCAGGGAGAGCTGCAGCAGAGCTCCAACTGTAAACCTCTCTGGTTTCTAACCTGCGTATCGAGGGCTTACTGTACATGGTGCTATCTGTTTAAAGCCATCTGTACAGAAAATACCTTTCTCCTTCCCCTCCTACACCTTCCTAACACGGACGCCTGAAACTCTTAGCTTACCCCCCCCCCCCCCCCATTAACTGTAGTGTGTTATTCCTAAATTAATCAATCAAGTGTGGCTGTACCTGCCACAACCGTCGTGCAGTAATGGTGACTCGCCAGGAACAGGCCATATGTGGAGCGTCCTCCCTGCCATACTGGGGATTTCCTCCCTGCCATACGTGGAGTTTCCTCCAGACCATACGAGTTTAAAATGGCGTTTAAAACAGGCCATAAATGGGGTTACCCAACTACAGTTTGCTGGGTGTTCATATGACGTCGCAAAATTTGTGGTTAGTAGTTACGAAGCGGTCACACCGAAATCCGTTCCCCATTCATTTCAATGAAGAAGCGTATACGACGCATTTGCTTCTTGTCTCAAAATTATCCCGACTTACAAAGCCTCAAATGGAGTTCCATTAGTTTGAACTTTGACCGGTGAAGTTGCAAGGTTCTCCAGTATCTGGCCAATTTGACAGGACGGGTGGAATTGACACCTAATTTAGGAGAATATCGTTCATGTCCCCTTTATGTTACTGCACAGTGAAATATATGCAAGTTTCAGAGAAGAAGTCCAAGAACAATCAACAGTAAAGTAGGGCTGGGCGATACGGCCAAGGTTACTCATTTGATGTATGGCCCAGCCCTACAATAAAGCATTTGATAAGCTGTATGATTTAGTTTGTGGAATGCTATTGCCAGCCTGCCAGCTGATGCACCCTGCCAACACTACGCTACTATCGAGCTAGCTTTTCGCCACAGTACGCAAGTAAATTTCACCTTGCCAAATCCGGTCTGACCGCACAGTTAACATTAATGGGCACAACTCCCTCTTACCCAGAGACAGATGAGAAGACTTGTATCTGTGCGTCCAGAGAGGTCCAGTTTAGCCTAGCTTAGCACAAAGTATGAGAACCAGGGGGAAACTGCTAGCCTAGCTTTATCAAAAGTGAAAAAACCCCACAAAAAAATCACCTTCCAACAGCAGAGCTGTCCGATTTTTACATGTTGTATCTTGTTAGCTAGCAAGCTACTCACCTATCTAACCAGCCGAGTTCTGTTGAGCTCAAACGCATCACGAGAACAATGCTAACTGCTGCTAAAACCACAACGTCTCACGTTTGTTGTTCATTGCCTTTCTAAACCTGGACGATAAACAAGATGCAACATGTAAATAAGACATTTCTGGAGTCACTGGAAGGTGTATTCCTTTCATTTTGTTTCCTTTAAAGTGGGATTGGGACGCCGAGTTAATGATGTATCACGAACTGTTGACTTTAACGCCGCTTTGAGTGTTTCCTCAATGGCGACAATTACTGCTACAACTGCCTCTAGTCTTAATAATTAACACCTAATTAACACATAATCCAGCCGACGCGTTTCAGCCTTTCCTCTCGATTCCTTTCTGAAGCACAATCAACGTTCCAGTGCCTGTTTCCACCACAACAAGTCTACTGCGTTTAACCAGCCTTTTCTCCAACTTAAGCACCTGAATAAAAGCCGAGCCACAATGGTGAATGCCAAAGTTGTACAAGTTCGTTTTGCCCTGTTATGGGAAAAAGTATTACCTGCCCATGGCAGAGCACAGAGGTGTAGAATGTAGTGTCTACGTACAGCACATGACAGTAGACTTTATAGTCTGTATAATATATATTATGGTAGAATAATGTAGCTATAGTGTAATATATCAAGTATAGTAGACAATAAAAAGGATACAGTAGTATTTTGGTAGACTGTACTCTCTAAAATGTAGAAGCCCCATGTGATATTCAGCTCTTGTAAACAGCTACACATCAGCTGTTTAACTTAAAAGGAAATGCTGTTTTGGCACAAAATGAAAAAAGATTCACAATTGCGTTTCAAAACGTCAACAGTGAGCCACTATAACTATGTTTAAAGAGTAATTTAACACTAAATCCACTTGAGTTATAAATTATATGCAGCCACTTAATCATACCATCAATTTATCGTAGTGCCAGTCTTTAGTGTTCTTAGCAGGAGTAGTTATTAAAGTCCGATCTGAGTAATGCAGGTGTTCTATACTGTCGCTTGCATTCAGCCATAATCTTAGAACTCTGGTTATGAAGATAACTCCCATTAGGAGCTGTAACTTAAAAAAAAAAAAAGAGAGCAAGCTCCCGACAGCAGTAGGGTCACCAGTAACCAGGCGTTCGGACTGAGAACAGCACTGCATTGAAAAGGCGGTTTATAATTCCATGTGACCAGAAACGTTTCGCTGCGACAATCCATTTACATTTCGCATCTTGGTCACGCAGGCCTGACACCCGAGCGAACGCCGCCAGTGCAGAGATGGCGTATTGATGAGAGACGACAGATGACTGAGAAGATCGAGTCACTCGAGAGCAACAAATGAGTGTCTCGCTGTGCTCTGGGAGCATACTCAAGCTGGAAGGGGTTCTTAAGCTGCTCTTTAGGTAATTGATACAGCTGATTAAAATGGGCTCACGTTACAGCATGCTTGGAACAAACCAGCTCGTACGAAGTGCTGTTCGTCCACTTCTAATCAAGGAAACGGTGTTTGCTGAAGCGCCAAAGAATCCTGCCGTCATCGAGACGGGCAAGAGGCGACGACTCGTTCGTAGAGAAATTCAAACCCTGCTTCCTGTCTGACCTCCACATACCTGCCTAAACACTACATGGCCAGATTGTTGTCAGACGCAGCGCCCCCCCCCCCCCGGTGTAGAAGGTTTCAGACACTGTCTAACGATCCGACCAAGCATGCTCCTGCCTTTAGCTACTCTCAGAGGGGAGATTAAGTAGCCTTCCACACTGTACTAATAAAAACCAGCGGAAGCCACCAACATGTTTCTGGTCACAGGTCAAGAGCAAGTGCCTGTGTGGCTGTTTACACGGAGTGAATATCACATTCATCAGATACTGTATGTATAGCATATATTATAATGGCCTAAAGTCTACTGTACAGAGTCCTCCACAGAACGAGAGGTGGGCTGTCGCCTTCTCTGCAGTGTGACAATGAAAATCAGTGATGGAGAGGTCATGTGACCTCCTAACCTCCGACCTCAGGTCCCCACTGGGAATCCCCTCTGTACACTAAAATAAACACGAGGTCATCCACTTGTTGTAGGGTTTCTCAGCCAATCAGAAACATAACCAGCAAACCTGCTGCTAAAATCTCACCGGTGACATGAAGTGAGGTCAGCGATGTACGTTAAAGTACTTTCTTTACTGTCCCCTGAAGTTCTGCCTTCTGTCACCGATCGGCGTCAGCTAACACGTCGCTCAGATTCGACGCCTTCTGAAGTCTCGAGACAAACACAAACTCCGTTTCTTCAGCGGAAAACATGTTCCTCATTCTGTCCGGAGACCTGGTTCCAGATCCATGAATCACGTGTCCGTCTGGCGTGGTTGGTCTGGTGATTTGGGTGACTCACGAGGGGAAGTTATTTTTGCCATCTTTCCCGGTCCTGATTTATTTTCACCCGTTTCTACAAACTGCAGCCCTGTTTGTCCAGACCGCTTCAGTTTTACTCCCACTACTGTTTTAGTCCCCACTGAACAGTTCATTATTATCAAAGGTGCAACACACGTCTGTCACATTTGAAACATGTTAAAACATTTTTCAAGAGACATTCACTCCATCGATTTGCACATCTCTGCTACCATAACTAGACTTCTGTTTATAGGGCGGCCAGCACGGCACTTCACAAAGACCATAGCGTTGCAAAAAGGGGAGGATTTTTCGGGGTGTCGCTTGTTCTTATGGAAAATATAAGGTTGTGCAGAACTGTGCCAGAAAATATCTGACTCTTTGTGGATAGAAAAGCTGAAGTAGAGACATCAACTACGACTCCCAAGGAGCTAAATCAGTTTAAAATTCTGTTATGTGCCGGCGGAAGCTAAAGATCGAGCTTGTTAGAAAACTTATAATACAATCTGCAGCTTAAATGAATTCATCGTGGGGGTTTCTCTACCGCAACAACGAAGCCTTTTGAATTTGCCGTAGCTTTGTTTTGCACCGCTGACTGGCCTCCATGGCAACAGAAAAACATGGTGGTACCGATTTTAAATAATTAAAACCGTTGGGCAGAACATAAGCCTATAGCGTTTAGACTCCTGTGTTTCTACGTTGCAGAATACGAAGGATATCGTTAAAAGAAACATTTTAAATTGGAATTCGGATACAGTATATTAAAAATATCTACAGAACCAGCAGCTCCTCCCAATTCACAACTCTATACACTCCATATCTATATCTGTCGAAAACACAACCCCTTTCTGTTTGGCAGGCAGCCGTCATGCAGCCACAACAACGCTGTGCGAGGTGTCCTGATGGAGACTAATACGCTCATCTGGTTCCACGTTAAAGTGATTTTGCGTTCTGAAGCAACGCGTCCTCAAACAAACATGCGCGTTCTCCGTTCCTGCAGGATCAGCCGCGGCGTGCGTATGCTAGTTAGCTGCCTAACGACCTAGCTGCGTCAAGGAGACGATGCTAGTTACACGTCTGCTGAAAAGGCTGAGAGGACGTCAAAGACAGGCAACGAGTGTTTGTGTTTATTTGCTAAATTTTAAAATCTATAAACTTGCGTCAAGTACATACAGTATTAGTTTAATGAGAAAAAAAAAAACTACAACGCAATTTAAGCTTACTGCTGGTTATTATTAACGCTAACCACCACTGTTTTGTTAGCAAGTGGAAGCCACAGTATACCTCTACCAGTTTCAGTCCCTCCAGAAAAACGCGATTATGCGATCGCCTGATTTAATGCATAATCAGCCAAAGTCTGCATATTTATGCGGGGGTCGCATCTTTTCCAAATACGTCGCACTAAATTGCTGATTTCCGCAAGCAAAATATGCAGGGCTAGCATGACTTCACAATCTCTGCATTTTCGGTGAAAAAAAGTCGCATATATCTTAGTAGAAAGCTGAAAAATGTAAAGCGCCATTATTTTCCCCCTATCGCCATGGGAACCTTGTGAAGTGACGTAATTACGCGACGTGAACGTCATAAAGCTGCAGAACTTGTTTGACTCATTGTTTTGTAGGTTTGAGCCGCGTGTTGATTAAAGGTCTGAAATGAAACCGAACGAGAACTTAAATATCCTGTGATTCAGTACGCTTGCTTACCATAGGAGGTCATGAGAAGTGACTCTTTACATTAAGGTAGTAGCCTCGTGACAACAGGGTGTTGGGGGAATCACCTTTTTTTCCCTCCATCAAACCACAGTTTTTGCAAGTTCCCGCATAAATATCGCCGCACATTCCATCGCATTTTTTTTTTTATAAAACGTGCTGCAACCATCACAAAAAAAATCATCGAGACATTGGAACACTACAAATCATCCTTGCCTAAACAACATGTGTTCTCAAAAATCAACCAAACTTCTTGGTTCTACCTAAGCTGGACGCATGCTAGCTAACGCAGCGGCTGCAAATGACGTCCTTACAAATCACTAGCTGCTGGTTTTTGAAATCCTCCCCCAAGAAAGATAGCCACGTGGCTAATTAGCAGTGGTGGAAAGTACCTGAGGGCATTTACTCAAGTACTTCACTTGAGTATTTCCGTGCTATGCTACTTTATGCTACATTTCAGAGATTTCACTTCACTACACTACATTTAGTTACTTTTCAAATGAAGATTTTACACAGAAAACGTGATCCGTTTATAAAATATGATCCATTGTTACGGATTAAAACCACCTAAAGTATATGAAGTAGTACAAATTAGTTCCACCTTCCTACAGCTTCCGTATTAATACATCAACGATATAGCCGTGACAGTAACCGCCCTGCGTGCTGAGTACCTTTACTGGGGTTCTTTTATGCTGTTTTACTGCGAGTAAATGACTTGAATGCTTCTTCCACCTCTGCTGATTAGAAAGCAGTCAAAGTCTGACAGACGGAGACAAAATGGCTTCCACTTGGCAGTCTGAAAAAACAAAAAACAAAAAAAAAGCGTGACTTCACCATGGTAACGCCTCGGCTTCCTGCTGATTGGCTGAGAATCCTGGCTTTCTAACCTGCGCGTGAAACCTTCCTCCTCCTGATATTCACCTGGTTATAATGGTTTTATGGCTACCCCCCCCTTCCTTTCTAGCTTCCTCTTTTTACAGTATGTTTGTAGTTTCTTCTGGAGTGAGTGGCGTGTGTGTACTTGTAGTTTTCTTTCTTCCCTTTTCTAAAAACTGAAGAGCACACACTGACAACTGATGAGCTCTGCAAACGCAACCGATTGTAATCTTTATAATAAACTGTCATTTATTACAAAGTGAGCGCTCGGCCTTCATGTGTTGGTTCTTTCACGTCGCGAGCGGTCGCGTTGGTCGACAGGTTTATGACCTCTGACCTTTGGACACTGAAGCTAAAAGTCCAGGTAATGACTGACCGAGTCTCACCTCAACTTAGGAGGCCGTAACACCTTTACGTTCGAAGGAAATTACTGATATGAACCCAAGATGGATCATTTTAAAAGTAACCGTTTGATATAAAGAGATTATCAGGTCAGATCGCCAGGTTTAAAGGGATACAGTGGTTTGAAGGTTTGGGGGAAATGTGCTTCTTTCTTGCGGAGAGTTAAGTTTGAGGTTTATTGTCATGTGAATTTAAATAACCCCCCCCCCCCCTTCTAAAATTAACTAACCACGCGGCCACCAACCAGCGCAGATTCAAGGATCTGTTTGCACCTCGTTCCCGCCGTCTTCTCCCATTAAAATAGCGCAGTTAACCAACGGAGGCCGGTGGCGAGTTGAGGGGTTTCAGACTAACAGTTGCACGGGTGTTGAAACTTGTTCTGATCAATTTTTACCACCCGTAGCCTATTTATAGATCAGTCGGCCAGCATATTTTGGGAAAAGTCAAACGTTCAGTGTGCAGTTTAAATAAACTCAGCACTGTGTTTCGATACACTTTCTCCTAACTGCTGATTGTGTCCTGTTTAGTCTCCATACAATATATTGATCACTTATTGTTACTGCACCATTTATTGTTAAAATTATTATTATTAAATTTTTCCATTTATTACATGAAAACTTACAGCCAGGAGCCTTTGGTGTCTACACACCGTTGCAGTTTTGTCCGCCGCCCTTCTTCCGTCATCAGTATATTCTACGGGGAAGCCGAAATGCTCCCATACGAGCGATTTAAATGATGCGGGAGGCTTTAAGCTCTTCTGCTCCGCCATCGTTGACTCATTAACACGCCCGGTTCACTGAACACGTGACTGTTGGGTGGAGTTTCACTGAAACTCAGCATCCAGTTTAAAATACGCCAGTTACTTAAAAAGCAGCAACAGCAGAAAAACGCTTTCACTCTGCGATCGCTGAACTATTTAGATTAATGTTAATCCGCTAGTTAAAAAAAAAAAGAGCGCATTTAATCCGCGGGTCACGTGCGTGCCAAAACGATCAACTGCGATCCGTTACACCCCTAATAAGAAAAAACTCTAAATATAAATATTACAATATAAAGAACATCTGCGTCCTGTGCGACATCCACGTACATGTGGGGCTGAGGTGTGTGCAACTTTAACTATTACCCTCCAAATAGTGACCACACACGTTATCAGATCAGAATCAGAAATACTTTATTGATCCCCGAGGGGAAACGCTTTGTAACAGCAGCTCACTGTCACGTCAGTGCACACAGGAATGGAAGTACCAAAATATATATATATTACTGATATTATTTAATGTTGTAACCTGTCGATGTGAAGACAAAACGGATGTCCGACACGCTAACGTGGACTTCTACGTCAGTGGCTTATTCTCAACCAAGACAGGACTTCGGACCCTTTTGGGACTCAAATAAAAGTGGTCACCACAGAACGACAAAAATCAAGAATCACAGCAGTAGACAGACAACAGGGCCACTTCTCTGCTAGACTGCTTTAAATGTGGAGATAAATGCGGGAAATGAACACGCTTTTTATGGCAACAAGAGGAACCACACACACACACACACACACACACACACACACAGTGATAAAGAGCTGCAGGGGTACATGAACTTTAATTTGAGTGGGGAGTTTCTGTTCTGTTGAAACTGATTAAACCAGAGCTGAAAGCTCATTGGCTGTTAACCACCTCCTCCTCCCCCCTGCTCTCCCATTCGCCTGCGGACTGTTAACCTGAAGGTGCTTTCTGGTTGGCTGCAGGGCTGATGGCACTTCATGGACTGAAAACACCAGAACAGGTACGCTACTCTAACTGCGTGTGTGTGTGTGTGTGTGTGTTTGTGGACATGTATTACTCATGTTGTGGGGACATTAATCTGTTTACACAGTCACATTGTGGGGACTTGCCTTCCTTTAGGGGACAAAAAAAAAAGTCCCCATAAGGCAAATCATTACATTTTAGTTTGAAGACTTGGTGTAAGGTCAGGTTAACGTTATGGTTACGGTAAGTCTCCAGGAAATGAATGGAAGTCAATGTAATGTCATCCTATGCGGCAAAAAATACATTTGTGTGTGTTCATCATTAAATCACAGCATGTTGCTCAGCCAGTATCTGCAGTTTAGTTAATTAGGTTTTAAAACAAAGTGTTATTAAACAGTTCTTTCAGGTTTTAATGGTCTGTGTTAAAGGTTTTTATGATCCGTGCTGGGAGGGCTTCTCAGCTCAGAACAATTTTACAGCAAGGCAGCATAAAAACAACATAAAAACACTGAACGATAAGACAGCTGAAGATATTAAATATGCTGGTCGGGGCTGTCTTACACATGATATCTCGGTATTTTCAGGCCATGCCGCGATATACGATATGTATCTCGATGTTCACATTTTCTCTAAAATAACATGCCGGAAATTCTCAAATAGTGCAAAGGTACGATGATCTTATAGACCGTGATCCAATCCAACTTTATTTATAAAAGCACCTTGAAAACAACACAACTGACCAAAGTGCTGAACACGAACTCTATAAATAAACAGTAACACTGACGCACAAAACTAAAACAACAAGCAGCAATAAGTAGATGCAATAATAATGCAGTAAAAGTAAAAGTCAACCCTCAGACTGAGTTAAATGCCAAAGAAAAGAAAGGAGTCTTAAGAAGAGATTTAAAAACAGGAAGTGCCTCGGTCAGCATGAGTCTGGGAGCTGTTACGGCGAACGCACGGTCGCCTCTAGGTTTACGTTTAGTCTTCGATACAACCGGCCAAGCCTGACCTGCCGACCGAGGCGGGCGAGAAGCGGTGTAGGGTACAAGCAGATCAGACAGGTACTGAGGGGCCAGGCCACGAAGGCATTTAAATACAAATAAAAGAATTTTAAAAAATCAATGTGAAAGTGTACAGGGAGCCATGATGCATTGCTGCAGGTTAAACCACCCACCAGGATATAAAGCAGTGAAACATCTGCAGCAGGAAAATGCAACATGCACATTAATGCAGCAGAGAGATTAATCCAGAAGCATCAGAGAAAAACACTGACAGCAGCAGGTTACTGCAGTACTGCAACTACATGACGCTGATTATACTTCTATACCTCTTTTACTTGTAGTGGAGTATTTTCACAGTGGGGTTGGCATAAGTCCCTTCGCTTCAGTAATGGGCGGGAATACGTCTTAGCGGCATTAAGCAATAACCGTTGTGTGTGTTTTGAACGAAGCCGCGTTGGAAACATCCGTTCTGAGGAGAAGCTGCAGTGCAGGCAGAAGTCGAGCTAAGCTAACGGGCTAACGTCAGGCTATGTAGAAGGAGCTAAGCAGGCTTTGATCTCCTGCAGGCGCTGTGGCTGCAGCACGAGCTCGCCACGTTTAACAGGCTGGCAGACGCATCACAAATAAAGAAACCGTCAGAAGAGCGACCGATGACCTAGTTTACCATCAGCTAGCTACAGACCGCTGCTCAAAGGCCACCGGCAGCTACACCGGCAAACATAAAAAGAGGTGGATTGTTTTTTGCATGTTTCTCCAGGTCGTTGCATGAGTCGACGTCGTGAATCAATCAACGCAACTTTGACCGTTCCATTTGTTTCCATTGGCGCTCTTGCGTGACATACTGCTGCTGTATGGAACTTTTTCTTCATAAAACCCCTTTTACAAAAAGCCCGCTAACATCTGGCTTTTGCCTTCAGTCTCAAAGGCTTCAATCGGCATTCGCTCCGGGGTCAAATGACTCTTGCGTAGACGCAAGGTATTTATCAGCTCTGGCGGCGATCGGCAGTAATGTGAACCCGACACCCTAATTTAACTGTTTCATCTGTTTCCATCTGCGGACGTCTATGAACGTCTCATCCATGTGCTTATGCAGTATTAGCATGCTAGGCTAACAGCAGTGAATTTCTATCCGCGCCGTGGCGTCCGTCAGAGCTGTAAACACACCTGCCCAGCACGGTGCTGGGAACACCGCGGCTACACCTCAGGTATGTGCAGTCTGTGCGCGCACACACACACACACACACACGCTGTTTTCCAGCACAACAGGAAAAAAAACATTGAAAAGGCAAACTCGTCTACTGGCAATGTGCCACCTACCCTTAGCGGGTTTACTACGTTGGTAGGTTTAGGAATGCTAAGGGCACATACGCGCTAATTTCGGTGTGAAAAGGGTTTATTTGTAGCTCCGTAGCCCGACTAAGTATTGATAACACGCTTAATATTTTTATATTTAAAGAAATAAAACCTATTTCTATTGAAAAAAGAAAAGAAAAACGACACCGGCTACCGTGGCCGGTAGCCACGTCTATGAACTCGCCGTACAAACACCACATCTGGGTGCCGACAGGTTGTTATTGTTGTCCGGTTCAGACCGTCAGAAGCCAGTAATACATCACTTCCTTTAAAAAAAAAAAGTTATTTTATTGTTTTACTCTAATTTCTTGTTCAGAATTTACCGTTTAAGTCAAAAAGGTAGTCAGTGAAAGATATGTCATTCGTCCTGACATATTTTTCTTGGTATACATGGTAAAATAAATATAGACACTAAAATAAAATAGAATGAAATAAAAGAAGGAAAAAATTGAATAAAAAAATAAGGAGTTGCAAAATAAAAATGGGGCTGCAAGAAAGAGACCGGTACCTGTCACAATACTACAATGCTTTTTGGGCCGACCGCAATTTATTTATTTATTTCGGCCCATGAACAGGCCCATCAAAGTGCGGCGGCCCGGTGTTCTTTCAGTTGACACTGGGCTGCTGGCCCAAAACACTTCAAAGATATCACATAGGCTGGCTGTTTTTTCCCCTCTGACAGACCATGAAACGCGTAGCTCAGCGGCCCATTGGTTGTTTTCTTGATTGACACTGGCCTGGACCCAATCGTGTCTCTGAACAGCACCGTCTACGGGATTTCTGCCTGCGTGCAGTTTCAGCGTGATCACGGAGAAGAAACGCAAAGGAGGTGCAGAGAAGCTGCGTGAGAGAAACAGGCTCTTCAGGCAGACGCTGCCAAATGCGTCAAACTGACCCAAACGCTTTCGGCACTGGCAGGACCCGCACCGGCTCCCGCGGCTGATGAAAGCGGCGGCGGTGTCGGCGGCAGTGGCGTTGGCAGGGTTAGTGAGGAGGAGGAGACTCGAGAGGCGGGGGACGGCGATGAGGGAGTGAGGGCAGAACCTGCTGCAAGCCTTGATAAAAAATGAGCCAAAAAAACGAGTGGTGGACAGACATGATGACGGTAACAGTTGGTCCACCACTTGTTTTTGGCTCATGAGCGAGAAGACGCTTTTCCACAAGGCAACAGTGACAAAGGTCTCTCTTAGATAGACGTGAAATACACACACACACGCGCGCGCCTCATGACCGCACTATAAACCTTTGTTCTTCACTTGAGCGTGAGAACCTTGTCGTTCTTTACCCGCGTGTCTCTCACGCGCGCACACACACGGGTGCACAGCAGTTTGAAAGAGTCCGAGCTGGTGGACGTATTCAGGGCAGGGGAGCGCAGGGACGGGAGGTATTTGTGATCTCACGTGGTGGTGGGCCGGTCTGGGCCAAAATGCCAGGGCCGATTTTTGGTCCCAGTCCATCCCTGCGAGCAGGTGTGTGTACATAAACAGAGGAAATGTGCTACACGGATAAGATAAGTGAAAGCTATATGAAACGCTGCAACAGTTAAAATAATGTCTTTAATGTGTAACTCGCGTAGAAATAAGAGTTGCTATCGAATACGTTCATCAATGCCATGCACTCTCCCTTTCTCTCAAAAGTCAGTGGCGTTTCGATGAAGCAACTCTGGGCTCCTCTCCTTTATGACTCACTTATTCCGAACTGGGCACCGTTTTCTTTCCACTGAATCACACCATTTCCAAAAAACCTCCGGTCAGACGTTTCGCCAGCACTCGGACTCGCCGCTGCGGGACACTCCCAGAGGGCAACTTTGCTGAACTAAGAAGAAGAGAGACGGTAAGGGACTTGAAGGAAGGAAGACGAAAAGCAGTGAAGCTTCATATTTGTTCACGGGTTTCAACTGAAGATCATTTGATTCCACTTTTTGGGGACTTTTTTTTTTGTTTCCCTGCAGCTTGGCTCGTTCTTCAGTTCGGTCAGGAAACTCATCTATCACTTAATAGACATTCATACATACTGTGTATATATACACACATATACACACGTACATATACATGTGTGTTGTACATTTTTTAAATGTATTATTTTTGTGGTTTCTCTAACTTTGTGCCAACTATCAGAATGTCTGATGATCTGTGTTCTGTGCTTCCTGTCTAATCCCTTGACTATGTAACCTGGAACGTTTGTCATGTTGGCGTTTATAGTATTCTGCACCTTCCATTGAGGGCTCGAGGCTCGCTGCCCTCGCTGCGTCAGGGCCAGTCGGTCCCTGGCGCAGGGGGCGTTTTTACTGAGGTCACTATCATTATTCCACTTTTTTAACCCATGTTTGACACGTTCGAGTGGCTCGCGACGCTCGAAAGCTCACAGATTTGCCCGCACGTCGGACCCGGAGAAGGTTCTGGGCTCGGGCGTGGCCAGGGGTCATTGCTCTCCTCATAAAGAACATATTTAATAAGTCTGATAAGGTTTTTGCAAACGGGCGTGGCAAACTGCCTCGCTAGCTCCCCCTACAGAGCAGCCCCTGAGGCAACCAGATGCACCAAATTCAGGAGGCATGTGTATCACGTCCGACAGACAAAAAAAGGCTGTTGGACGCACATCCTAAACCCAACAGGAAGTCGACCATTTTGAATTGAGTGACCATTTATTGTGATTTACAGGCTCCGTACTTTAACAAACTCCTCCTAGAGAATTAATCCGATCGACTTCAAAATACGGGAAGTGCAATCCAAAAGACCGTCGCGATGAAAGTTGTGCAAAGCTTGACGGCGCGTCCGTGGCGCGGCGTAGAATTTTGATGCTTCGCCAAGAAACAGGAAGTTGCTGTAAGTTGAGTGTCCACTCTGCCCCAAACTTCACATGTTTGATGAGGCCTGAGGTCATCTACATTACGAGTTGTGGTCATTGTGCCACCTGCTGGCAACAGGAAGTAAGCCTTTTGTGATAATCGTCATTTAATTTACATTGCGTGGTCGACACGTCACATACAGCAACACACCTGCTGACGTGGCGATCGGGGTCGCCGTGGCAGACGCAAGGCGCCGTGCCACACACGAAGTGGGAATAACTCGGCAATGTGACAGCCGACCAGCCTCAAACCTCATCAGGTTATTGATGGATGAAGCGATCTGGTGTCTCCCAGGCCGACATGCTGTCCATCCCAGATCTGATCAGGAAGAAGAGAGATGGAGAAGCGCTGAGTGACAAAGAGATCCAAACTTTCATTCAGAGCGTGACCAACAAGACCATCCAGGAATGCCAGACAGGTACGAACAGTTCAACTCAAATAAACAAACTAACTTTTTCCTGACGTCAGTTTATCTCCTGCGTTTTGTCTGCTCAGGCGCCATGCTGATGGCTATCTGGCTGAAGGGAATGGTCGAGACGGAGATTAAGAGCCTGACCAGGGAGATGACGACATCGGGGGAAGTGCTGTCATGGCCAAAGGAGTGGGCGGGGCTGATGGTTGACAAGCACTCAACAGGTGGGGTGGGAGATAAAGTCAGTCTGGTGTTGGCGCCCGCGCTAGCTGCCTGTGGCTGTAAGGTAAACATGCCGACGCGTCGCACACATCATACCTGTTCCTTGAGTCACAGCGAGAAATGTTGTACGTCTATGATGTCATAACCCCAGGTGTGTGTGTTTGTCAGGTGCCTATGATCAGTGGGCGTGGCCTGGCTCATACAGGAGGAACGCTGGACAAACTGGAATCAATTCCAGGATTCGACATCCACCAATCAGCAGCACAGGTGCGTCAAACGACTGATCTACGACAAGCTGTGCGATATTTTGGGAAAATATTTAGCCAAGCGAGCAGCCGGTCGGTCGGCCACTTTAGCCGAGACTGAAACACATCAACAACTCTGGGATGGACTATCACCAGGGCTGGGTCGGTCTGTCCGGTCCGGTGTATCAGCTTAAACCGGTTTGGGTTTAATGCGACCCGGCATTTGGTCTGGAAAATTAAAAAGTCATCCACCTGTGGCGACGGCGCTGAATCCAACTTGGATTGCGTTAATAAGCACTATGACAACGAGATTAACTTAACGTTTGTTTCACGCCGTGTGAACGTTTTATGACTCACTCGTCTCACTTCTCCCCCTGTGTGTGTGTGTGTGTGTGTGTGTGTGTGTGCGCCTCACTCGCTGCCTCGAGTCACAATGCACAGATTTGATTGGCTGAGTAGCATCACATGAGACACATTCAGCGTGCCTGAGAGTTTCCTGGGCCCCTAAACCAGCGGCGTAAAGGCAAGAAAAGCTGCGCCGGTTGAAATAGAAACGCTCCGTGAAAAATGTAATAATTCTCAACAATTTATCGGTTATGGGTCGGCGTAGGATGAGCTAGTGAGCTCGGCTTTGTAAGAGGAAACGTTACGTTGAAACGCGACGTGTCACTCAGTTGTCCGGTTCGCTCTCGTTACGTTCCGCTCGGAGTCATGTGCGACACCTAGTGGTAAAATTTGGTATTTGGCTTAATATCAAACCGGTTTGGAAATGTCGCCGTCGGCCCAAACTCAATAATCCCGAAGTGCGTTTCAGACGCTCACGTTCCCCTCAGGATGAACTATGATAAATCTGGTGATCTCTTCATCTAGCGCCACCGTCAGGTCAAAATGTGTACTTTGTTTATGTGGCCGGCACGGCGGCCATGCTAGTGACACCTGAGTTTCTACACCGGAAATATAAACCTTAAAACCATCAAATTGTCAAAGCCGAACAACAAAGAAGCAAAAGAAATAAGAAATGTGCAAAATGATGATTATAAATCAGAAACAGTTTGATTAACAGAAGGTATTGAGGTGTGATCTGTACTTCTCTACTGTACTAATTAATAATACTTTAAATGTGCAGATTCGGGAGATCCTGGGCTCAGTCGGCTGCTGCATTGTGGGTCAGACGGAGATGTTGGTTCCTGCAGACCGAGTCCTGTACGCTCTGCGGGACGTCACCAGCACGGTGGACAGCTTACCGCTCATTACTGGTACTGAACTGGCGTCAGTAACGGGACACCGTCGGCTGGTCTGCCTATTACTTATGTGCGGTTGTTGTTTCAGGCTCTATTATCTCAAAGAAAGCTGCCGAGTCTCTGTCCGCTCTGGTGCTGGACGTAAAGTTCGGACGAGGTGCGCTGTATAAAGACCTGGAGGGTGCTAAACAACTAGCACAGCTGTTAGTAAGTACAGTGAAGATATTAATCGTGGCTAGCACAGTTTGCCTAAAGACGGTACCTGCTCAACATAAAAATGTGTCTTTGGCTCAGTAACTGAACAATTCAGTATTTAGCATTAACTCCGAAAATGAACTGCTTAATGCTAAAAACATTCTTAACATTGTGATAAATATAATTTTGCCACATTATTCTTATTAAACAAGAACAAAACAAACAAAAAAGGCATAGATAAACACATTTTTTTAAATAATATAGAGCCTCTTCATGAAGCAGGGCTGCAACCAACAATTATTTTTATTAAGATTTAAACTGCTGATTATTTTTCTCGATTAAATTATTAGCAAACCAGCAAATATTCACATCTGAAAACGTGGAACCGGTGATTCTTGCTTCATAAGCAACCTAATAGATGAATACATTCCTGGATATATATATTTTCCGTTCACCAATGAATCATTTAATCCATTGGTCGACTTAGCTGTAGTATATATTTGAGCAGCGTTAATGAATCACTGATGACGATATTTAAACAAACGATTCACAGATTAGAGGAAAGAAAACCTTTGACATGTTGTACGTACTGCTGCTGATGATGGTGGCGGTGTGTTATTTCAGGTGAATGTCGGAAACGGCCTGGGCATGCGCACGGCGGCGGTGCTCAGCCGTATGGACGGCACGATTGGTCGATGTGTGGGCAACAGTCTGGAGGTGATCGAGTCTCTGGAGACGCTGAAGGGGAAGGGCCCCGGCGACCTGATGGAGCTGGTCACAACTCTGGGTAACAACGCCACTCTGGACCCTAAAGAGCCCTTTACGAAAACGGTTCATGGTTCACGTTTTAAGAGACATTTGGTGATTTGAGTTACTTGGTTATTGTAGTTTTGAGGCATTAACATTAGTTAAAAAGTTCGAAAAAAAACTTTATTTAAAAAAAAAATCACTTTATACGTAGGAACACGTGTGATGTTTCCAAAAACATTCAAATAACGACTGAAAAAAATAAATTAAAAAATCCCCCAATGTGAGGACGATGTGTCGGCGAAGATGCAATTAAAAATCAACAACGGCCGCGGAAACAACAGCGCCGTCTGTTGGAGGTTTCTATGGCAACACGCACGCGAAAAAAGTATCAGCGGAATCTCACAGCCACAAACTGTGAATTAGAAAACACTACAGAGCAGTTTGTTTGTGCTGAACGCCGACGGATTATCAGTCACACCAACATTAGCGATGCACGGAGCCGATGGTCATGATCAGTATCGGGGGAATATTCTAAATGGACCGAAAGAAAGACATCAAAGGTGGATCCTGTTGATGAACTGTCTGCTTATTTGCCAATTAATCTGCACAATTAATTTTCCTCAAAAAATTGTGATTGACCATTTAAATTTGGGGGTTTTTTTCATGACAAAAAAACAAAAATGTATAATTGTATGTATGTAATTGTAATATAATTGCACACACACACACACACACACACACACACTGTCAGTCAACGTAAAATCAGCCCAGAATCTAACCTCAACACTTTCACTTCCTCAGTATATTAAACAGCTACAAGGGCAAAAGACATTAAAAGTCTGTCCTTACTGATGAGTTTACGTTACGGCTCCACAGCCAGTCAAACTAAAACTACGATTCTGAGAGGGGGTCGGGCGACAGGGGGCGTGCATGAGGAGAGGGAGCGGCGGCGGGAGAAAGCCCGTGAATCGGACAAATAAAACGTTGTGTCCTGATTGTTTCACAGCTGTTACATTTTAAAGCGCAAATAAATGCGCCTGCACCACAGCGCTGTGGTTATGACGCGGCGGTTACTTAGTGATATTGAAGAAGAAGAAAAACAACGAAAACCAAAGTCCACGCATTTTCAGCTTCGACGCCATCGATTACATCGACATCGCAGCTGTAAGAGCCACAGCGGCGAATGAAACACTACAACGTGTTCTTGAGGCGCAAACCTTGGTTGTAGTTCCCTTAGTTGCGTCAGTACTTGTGCAATATTTAGAATCTAGCCTATTGTTTTGTGTCACTTAACTGTGTGTCTATATTACATCATATTACACAAACCCAATGAGGCTACACACCCGCGTCTATTACTTCATTGGGTGGCGGATCGTCAACATGCTACTGCTCCCTTGTGGCGTGGCGCGCTAACCCCCAAACATATAAACGAGTCTTTCAAAAGAGAAAGCAACAAACACCCATTTTGGCTCCAACAGTATCAATAATTAAAGCTTATCGCTGTAATAGTTTTGAACCAGGACCTTCAGTATTTGGATCGAGTAGTTTTGTAAAAGATAAGGTATGTCAGATTTAGTTATTTCAACGTGTCAAGATACATATTTAAAATCAACATTTAGGTAAATAGAAGTATCCGATTGGACTCGGTATCTGCAGATACTCAATATTAAAAATAGGGCTCTGATCATTATCGCGGCCACAACAACTCTGATCAGGACGTCCATACCGAGTGTCAACACACAGATCCGCTCAACAACATTAGGATCTATTGGCCAGGTCTTGTTTGTAAATGAGAAGTTGTTGTCAAACAGTTTACCTGGACAAATACAGGTTAAATAAAATAAAACGTCGTCCAACATCAACACCGTCTTTAAAAAGCCCCAGCAGAGGATGAACTTCCTGCGCCAGCTCAGACACAAGAACAGTTTCTACCCACAGGCCGTCACTCTGATGAACAGTTACCGCCGGTCACATTAACCTCCACTGTACCTGCACATGTCTCTCAGGGTTTATGTAAATACGAATACTGTTAAATCTACACACGCTGCGCAAACCAGAGATATACTGTGTATATCCATCTACCTCATGCACATAAGCTCCCTGTTACATTAATCATGTTTATCTCTGCACCATTGCACTAACTGTCGCACTGTTGTGTGTGCACACGGAAAACTGGAGTCAAACTCCCTGTATGTGTAAACAGACCTGGCCAATAAAACCGATTCTGAACCACAGAAACTATGGCACGAGCGCCGCACAAAAATGTGAGACAGCACCGTTCATAAAACTATATTCAAGTTAATCAAAGTCAGTTTGACATTATGATCGAAAACAGAAGAGACAGAATATGAACATCCAGCCTACCACAAGTCCTCCGGGAGTCCACGGTGGCGTCTCCGCACGTCTGTCTGGTCTCACCAACAGGCTGAAGCACAAAGACATTCAGGTCAATTTCACACGAGACACGAAAGGCAGCAAATTAACTCATCACCGAATGTTTGGTTGGTTATCAAAAGAGCCGTGGTGGAATGTAACAAAGTACATTTTCTTCAGCTTCATTTATAAAAGGTACTTGTACTTTACTTGAGTATTTCCTACACCTCAGAGGGAAATACTGGACTTTTTACTTCACTACATTTATCTGACAACATAAGTTATTTTGTAGATTCAGATTATTAATAAAATATTTAAACAACTAATGAACAGAGTATTTGTACCCTGTGGTATTTCTACTTTTACTTACTTGAAATATCTGAGTACTTCTGCAAAAGAGTACTTTGTTTACCAGGTTTTATGATAACAATATTAACTCTATTAAAATAAAATTATTATGTTCATTCATGATTAATCTGAAGATTTGTTTTCTCCGTTTGTATTTAATCCTTTGGTGTGAGAAATATCGGAAAATCACTAACATGATTTAAGTTAATCGTGTTAAACTCAAGCGACTCTGGTTGTAGCTTCTCCAGTGTGACGGTTTGGATCATTTTAAAGTCTTCGGGTTTTGGACATTTGGGAAACTGTGGAGGACAACTGTCACTTTTTATTTGACAATTTATACACAAAACGATTTATCAGTTAATTAACAAATAGCCGGCCGATTAATTAATAATGAAAATAATGGTTATTAATCAACCAATCGTTTCAGCTCTAAGAACATGACTCAGGAAGCTAGCAGTAGAAGCTAACGCTAGCATAATAGTTTAATTCGCTGTATTTCGTTCCCGTGTAAACTGGCGAACAGTAGCAAGACAAAAACGCAATGACGGTAACTGCTACTGACTAACGTTGGTGAACCATTCGGTGTGACCGGCTGACATTCAGCACGACTGCTGTTTCATCGACAGCAAACATTAGGTAGGTAGCTAGCTCGCGAGGCCAACGCCAGCTACGCCGGTGGCTGCCTACCTGTCTCGCGCCACATTTCGCGCCGCTGCGCCGGACTCCACTCACATTTCACGCAAATTAAAACCAGGTGCAGTCAGAGCACACGGCGAGTAGTTCAGGAAGCCTGGGAACGTGGAGCATTTCCAGCGCAAACACAGACACGGTGGCTACTTAAATAAAAGGGCCTGGGACAGTGGAGCATCAGCTCCTGTACAACTACTAAGTACATTTTTACTTTAAAAACGTACATTTTTACTTAGTTACGCACTTATATATTTACTAACATGTATTTTTACCTACTTAAGTGCTTATATATTTACTTGCCTACATTTTTACTAAGCTACTTACGTACTAACAGCCTCAGCTAATGTCCAGCCAATTCAAGCCAAATTAAGTTTAAAAAATGCAAACTTTTACCTTAAGATATCCTCTAGATGACAAGGTATTTTACTGTGATATTGTCTATTTTGTTGTTTCTTTTACCAGCTGAACAATCCAGTAAACTACAAGAGAGTTTAACATCAGACTTCTAGTTATTAGCCCCCCCCCACCCACCAATATACTTAATAATTCTAAAGTAATGGGACAAAAATCAGCAAATTGATTTGTTGTAACTGTAAAATCATAGTTGGATAACAATTCACTATCTAAAAATAAAAAGATAATTTATTATTAAATAATAGTCCCACAAAAAATATTGTTTTTGTTCCAACTGTCAAGAGAAACAAGACTCACGCATTGCTGTTTCTGTAGGTGGGCTGTTGCTGGAGATGACTGGCAAGGTGTCCGACCTGTCCGAAGGCGAGAGGCAGATTTTGGATGCTGTGATTGGTGGAGCTGCTCTGTCCAAGTTCCAGGCCATGATGGAGGCTCAGGGCGTGGCCACGGAGACGGCTCGCTCGCTGTGCTCCGCCCACACGGATTACTTCAGCATCCTGAGAAGATCTGAGCACCAGATGGAGCTGAAGGCTCCTGCAGAGGGTACAAAAACGACACAGAAATACACAAAGCTGTCAAAAACCCACGTTCTTCCTTCCAGGCAGCTTTTGTTTTCAGTTGATTTATATTACAATCACCTCGCAGAGGCTTAGAATCCGTCACATTCAACGTTTATGCTTTTTTTTTTTTTTTTATGAGTTAGGTTATTGTCTCCAGACTAACACTCATACGTCGCTGTTGCATTCACCGACGCTCTGGGAACTGATGAAAAGTTGTCGCACTGACAAACAAACAAACGTGTTACGGGCGATATATGTACATTTGTGCTCGAGGTGTCTGAGCCGTCGAGCCGGGGCCGCAGAATAAATGTCTGGGTGCGTTTTGGGAAAATAAAAACCTTGCATATTCAGTGTTATTATTACATTATATGTAAATACATTATTTGCTTGTACTTACATACTTATATAGTTACTTTCTTACATATCCATATATTTACTATGTCCCTTCCTATGTACTTATATATTTACTAACTTATATTTTTACTTACTTGCATACTTATATTTTTGCTTATGCACTTTTATATTTACTCATATATTTACTTGCGTACATATATATTTACTAACATTTGATCTTACGCACTTTTATATGAACTAACTTTTCTACTGACGCACACGTTTACGTACTTACGTTACATCTTTACTTACTTGCGCACTTTTATTTATACTTACATTTTACCTTGCACTTATATATTTACTTTCAACTATTTTATTGGAAAATCAACGGCAAAAATAGAAAAATCATCAAATCTTGACGGTCTGAGTAGAATCATGTAAAAGTCATCATCTTTGTATTAAAAAAGCTTTCAGTTCAGCAGCGACTCTCAAGTATCAAATGTCAGAATTTACATGTTAATACCAACACGCAACATATTAAATATTTTAATCATGACATTTTCTATTTAAAAAGGACCTAAAAAACTTGATTTAGTTCATTAATATTAATCAAAGTTAGTGTGAATGATGAATAGCATCAGTGGAGCACAAATGTAAGTTCTCCACAGCGCCCTTAAAGACCCCGTCTCTCCTCTGCAGGTGTAGTTGTGGATGTGGATGGTTTGGTTTTAGCTGAAGTTCTCCACAAGTTGGGGGCGGGGCGATCGCAGGCCGGACAGCCTGTCAATCACAGTGTAGGGGCGGAGCTACTGGTGTCGCTGGGTCAGAGGGTCGAGAAAGGTGAGTTGTCGATGATGATGATGATGGTGGTGGTGGTGGTGATGATGCTGCTGACAGTCTCCTGTTAAATTCCTGGTGATGTTTGATTTTCCAGGCGACTCCTGGCTGCAGCTCCATTATGAGCATCCGGCTCCGACTCCAGACCAGATCAATCGATTGCAGAACGCTCTGACTCTGGGACCACACGAGGACGCTGGAACACAACAGGCTTTAGTGGAGGAGCTGCTGCTTCCTCGTTAAGGCGCGTGTCAATACATTTATTCACTAACACAAACAGTAACAAAATCCTGCAGATTAGTGAACACCAACGTGTAAGCCCCGCCCCCTTAGTTACTGTTGCTAACGCAATAAAAGGTGTCAAAATACTTGGTGATTTTCAAAACAGTGATTTAAACCAGATGTAGACGAAAAAAAGTACAAAAGTATTGGCATTAAAATATACTTAACGTACCAAAAGTAAAAGTACTCATTATGCAGAACGGCCCATTTCAGAATAATATACATTATAGGATTATAATTATTAATGCATCAACGTGTCAGCATCACTTTAACGTTGTAGCTGGTAAAGGGGGAGATTATTTTTATTACGTTATATACTACTCGTTAGCTTGTGGATCAATAAAGGTTTCTATTAATCTATAATAGTTTATTTATATTTTGCATTATTAATCTGATTCTGCAGAGTAACTAGTAATTAAAGTGATGAAATAAATGTAGTGGAGTAGAAGCATAATGTAGCAGAAAGTGGAAAGTACTTGGGTAAAGACCAACAAGTTTCTGCTGAAACAAAAAAAATGCCGCTAACAGATTTATTAGCTTTAAGTAGCTAGCTAACCTCGGATTGATGAGCTGGTTGAAAACACGGAAACAAAGAAAACTGCATTGTTGTGTTGCTGTGTAGCTAGTTAGCCTTAGTATCGCAGTACAGTGTTGTAAGAAAAATGTAATATCCAAGTGTCATTTCTTGCTGGCGTACGCCGCTCTCTACGCAATAATTGGTATTTCTAAAAAGCAAACTTGACGGGAAAATGTGCGGTCCTTCACGCCAGCTCCGACCCAGGCGAACGCACAGAAACGGGCGACGCCGTCGGCAGATGGAAGAAACGCGTGAAAGTGTGTGAAACTGTAGAGCGTCGTGCAAAAGAAATGGCGACACCGCCTCTCATAAATAACATGAAGACTCCACAGAGCCAGTCTTACAATAAACACCCGTCTGATCGATCTGCAGCGTGAAGCAAACCACATCAAACGGTAATTACAACAGAAGTGCAAATTAACACATATTTGCAAAAAGAAAAGTGAAATATGTTCTGCAATAATACTGGCATGTTATGCAATTCATCCTCACAAATAATACGGTAAACAGAACGAACTAATGTACAAAACTGATATTCTCGTCAATGTGTCCGTCTGGCGGAGCAGATATAGGTGCAATTAGATAGATAGATAGATAGATATATAGATAGATGTATTAATTGTCCACTGGGCAAAGTTGTTTTCATAGTAAAAATTTCTTCATCAGCTACGGAATCATGGTATTCATGCATGAGCCTTTAGTTTGTTTTATTTTGGATAAAATAACGTGTGACGTGCGTCTCAACGATTCAGAAAGCGGCAAGAAATCACATTTGCACTGAACTGTTTCCCATTTCCACGTAGAATTATAACCGGCATCCGTAGCTCGTCAGATGCAATTAAATGGATGGAAATAAAATGCCCCATCACATTGAGAACTAAATTGTGATTTATTAAGGGAAAACAGCGCAGGATGTGCGTGCGCACGGTTTTATACATCCGAATATTTCTGTGCGTACGCACGTCCTGTTTCACCCGTACGCCGCTTGTGACGCAAATCCTACGCAAAAGTTTTATAAACGAGGCCCCGGGTCACTACTGTGGGCAGCGATGCAAGGCAGGTTTATTTAAAGGGCACTTTCCAAAAAGAGGCAACTCAAAGAAAGGCATTAACACAACGTTCAAAAGCCAATAAAAACCAGAATAAAAGACAATAAAATATAAGTAGATACAGAAAATGAAATAAAATACCAGTGGAATAGACCAGAATTACAGTTAGTGCAGTAATAGGTTGTAATTTTCCCTTAAGTGCAACAAAGGAAGTAAAAGTGCAGTAGGATTTCCAGCTATTAGCCCGGCCTTTGAAATCAAAAGGGAAGCAGGAACGTGTAAATGATAACATGTTATATATTTACTCTATACATGTACTCCGATCCTTTACCTATGTAAAAGTATAGAAGTATTATAAGCGTCATGTAGTTGCAGTACTGCAGTAACCTGCTCCTGTCAGAGTTTCTCTCTGATGCTTCTGGATTAATCTCACGGCTGCATTAATGTTTTGCAGATGTTTCAGGTTGAGCTCATTTTAACTGCTTAAAGTATAAAGTTCCGTGAAGTGGAAGTACTAAAGTATGCGAGTAAATGTACTTCGTTACATTCCACCACTGATGGGACAAGCGTGTGATCTGCCTGTAAAGACAACAATATGAATGAATTGCTTCTAATTACTGCCGCTTCATTAATCAACTGCCGCTTCCTGTTGAGACGAATAAAAATACGATTAGAAGCCGTTTCCTTTTCCTGAGTTTGTGGCTGGTCCTGAACACACCATGGTCATTAGATGGTACAGCGTGTATTTATTCCATTCAGCAGTTAACTGAAGCAGGGTTATTTAGAGTGTTACTATTATAGAGTCAAGTTTAAACACAAATAAAAAATAAAAAAAACAACCAAAAACCCCAAAAGGACTTCAAGCAGCAATTCTCAAACATTATGGGTCTATTTATGATCCCATATTATGAGCCCTGGACGTGAACTGTGAGCAGCTCAACCAGAGAAATAGTTCCAGTCATTTGAAAGACTTTTAGAAACATCCGAAAGGGAGCTTTAAGTTTCCGGTTTTACAAGACAAAAAGCAAAAATAAGAGAAAAGTCAGAAACAAATAGTTTTATGTAACAAAGATTTGCTTCTTTTTTTTTTTTTTATTATTATACCTGTTTTAAATCATCGATCTTAAGGCACCGAGGCAACAGATACATGGATATGAATCACATTATTTTGTGTTCCTGGATGTTACAAGGGGTCATTTTGTTCTGATTGTATCAACACCATAGACGGTCTATTAAAAGGAAGTCAACGCTCGTGTCACGTTCAGGTGTCAAGCAGGAGACACGTGGGACACCTGGGGAGGACCCACAGCCAGGTACAGAGACCGAGCGGGAATGCCTCAACGATTTAATAAAAAGGTCAGGGAAGGTCAGGCAGGCACGGGTCAAAACCAGTAAAGGTAGTCCACGTCAGGCAACCAAGTCCAAAGGAGCAGGCGGGAAATCCAGAGTCGCATAAAACAAGCAGGAAGTCCAAACAACACCGGGAAACATTGGGGGGAACCGGAAGACGCGACGCAAGGCTGGCACAGGACAAAGGACGAACACAGACTTATGTGGAGCTGGCTGCAAAGTTAATTTCCCAATGCGGTACAACAAAGATACTTTCGACTTTGACACCCAGGAGAGGGGAAACAAGGAGGCACAGGTGAAACCAGTCAAGGCAAACGACCAAAACCGGGCGGGAAAATCCACACAAGGCAGGAAGTAAAACTGCCCAAGACACATGAGGCCAAACAGATTTCAAAGTAAAACAGGAAATACTACAGCGAACCGTCAAACCAAGTCCCAAACGATCCATCTGTCATTAAAACTGCAGGTTTGGGTTTGAGGACTTGTTGCTATGACAACAGTTCCAGATGACTTTTAAACCAAAAGCAACAAATGAAAATCCAGACTCGTGTCAAATCGACCCCGATATCCGCGTTCATCCCAGTTACATAGAACATGGAGTAATTGTAAATCCGACTTCATCGGTATTAACGTGGCGTCTCACTGACACGCCGCTCAGATCAGCGCGCTGTGTGCGCAGTCAGTAATGCCGCTGTCCGACCTGCAGGGGGCGCCGAGCCCTCAAGAGGACGCCACCAAAAGTCTGCCTATATTTTATTCTTTAAGACAAACTTGATACCTGATTCTTCTCAGCTAATTACTATAACAAAGCAATTAAGGAAATGTATACTTTTTCCCCCCAAACATGTGATAATAATAATGAATAAAGTGAACTAATGGGATTTAATTCACATTAAGACCGTTAAAAATAAAATGTCCTGACATTCGACACCTGATCGGTCAGTCAGATGTTTAAGTTTAGTCAACAACAGTGGTTGGAAGTACCTAAGTACATTTACTCTCAAGTACTATACTTGAGTAGAATTTTGAGGTACTTGTACTTTAGTATTTCCATTTTATACTACTTTCTGCGTCTCCACCCTGCTACATCTCAGAGGGAAATATCGTACTTTTCACTTCGTTGCATGTACTTAACAGCTTTAATTACTCGTTACTTTTCCGTTGCTTTCTACATTGTGCTACTTTTTACCTAAAGTGAGAGGTCGTAAACAAACACAGAGGTCTCGTCGAAATACGAGAAATGAAGCTTTATTAAACAAACAATCTCAAATCGGACAAAAATGGACTCCAAGCATAAAAAAGTCCACCTAACAACTCGAGCAACTCACAACTTTATTTATAAAAAAAAAAAAAAAAACAGAAAAATGTCGAGCAGGAGTCTGTTAGCGGGAGAAGGTTCACTGAGTTCTCTGGATCCATTTTCATATTTTTATTTAACATCAGCCGGTCTCGGCTGATCCGGATAACTCAGTAAACCTGTGTCTGAAAACAGGATCCTGTAACACACAACGGAGTCATGCTGTCATCTGTTGCCATGGAGACAGAGAGCGGGAGGGTCGGCGGTCAGTGGACGACAGAGTTGAGCGGCTCGGCTCTGATGTTTCCTAAATCCAGAGTGGAGTCCGTCTCCTCGTCGATCTCCCCGATCACGGCCCTGAAACCCATCGATCCATTGAAGACGTCAATTAAATATCAATTTGTTAAAGTTCTGATTAATGAAGCAGCAGCTGACGGAAAAAGCAGTAAAAGCCCTTAAAGTGTCACAGCAGTAAAAGCCCTTAAAGTGTTAGAGCAGTGAAAGCCCTTAAAGTGTCACAGCAGTAAAAGCCCTTAAAAGTGTAACAGCAGTAAAAGCCCTTAAAGTGTTACAGCAGTGAAAGCCCTTACAGTGTTACAGCTGATATGATGGATTAATACGTTAGCGACTGTTAGCAGGTGAAAGGTCACTCACACATTGTCTCCTCTGACGATGTAGAGTCCCAGCACCACCTGCTCCACCCCCTGACTGGAGCTGAACACCCGCTCATGGCTCTCATCCAGGATCAGGTTAATGGTCTGATCGAAGCCCTTCAGAGTGCCCTGAACACACACGTTAGGGGTTTTGGATCAACCTGTTTCCTGTTAACGGGCGACTTTATACTTCCGCTCCACCACACCTCAGGGGGGAATATTTGTCATTCTGTAACTACACGCTGCTCATTATACTTCAGTATTGTTAGGGTGGGTGTTAGTACCTTTACTTAAGTAAAGGATCTGAATACTTCGGTTTATGGAATAAATTGAGAATGGGCGGAGAATAAGTACAAGGTGAGCCGAGGCACTAAAGAGGCACCTTAATCCTCCTCGTGACATTCTGTCGTTTGATCCAAAGATAACTGACTAACAATTATCAAATGGGCATATTCAAATGAGAAAAAGTGATGTGAAACGATCATGTGTTATTAGACAGCGGATCAACCAATTCCTTTATTGAACAATCATTCCAGTACAAAGACACACACACGGCGGATCTACCGGGGTGGTGTAGGGTGGCAAATGCGAAGGCAAGGGAGCCCGGAGACAAACGCATTAACTATTATATCAAGAGATGAAATTAGAATAAAGTGCTAGCACTGTTGAGATGATTAAAAAAAACCCGGCTGAAGAACGTTATTTCGCTGACTGTACACATGATGCTAGTTAGTCTGACGTTTGTTCTACGTAAAGCCACAAAAGCTGACGCTGATCCAGCGTCCGTCATGGAAAACATTGCAAAGTTACTTTGAATCTTACAGACATGAAGAGGAAAGGTAGCATGTGGCAAAGGAGAAACAGAATATGAACAACTGGCCGTACGTTCGCTTATTCCTAATATGAACTGTTTTCACATGGAACCTCAGATGCGGGACACATACGTGCATACTATTTCTCATCAACCTGTGATTAAATTCGGTATTTACACCTCCCATATGCTGCCACCCCTCAAAGACCCCTGCCCCCCCTTAAAGTTGTTTCTTTCTCCGCCCCTGGTTAATAAAACTCACCACAATCATCCTGCCGTCGGAGGTGACGATGGCCACAGTACCTGAGTCCCACCGGGTCAAAGGGAGCAACACACTTCTGGATTAAATCAGCATTATTTAGCACAAATAACCAGCTTCAACACACAGCTAACTACAGCTAAACAAAGACGCTGCGCGGTTGTTCATAAACAGCTAAACGAATATCACTGCTAGCTCGGGCGCTAAGCTAACTAGCATTCATTAATTCATTCATTCAGACGGGCAGTTAGCGTGTTAGCCAGCTGGCGGCGGCGGCAGGATACGGTTAATGTAGCTCTCCAGGGCGGTGGACATGCTTCCTGCCGGGCTCGGCGCTTATTTATCCAGCAGAGAGGTCGGCTAACGTCCCCACCGATGAGCTGCCGGTTGAACTGCGCGGAAACAGCAGCAGGCGCTAGGCTAGGCTAACGGCAACAACAGACCGAACTAATCCACCCGCGATTCACAGAGCAGCCAGGCGGGAGAGGAGAGCGCCGAGCGGGAACGTCACATCCGGGTTTCGCTAAACATAATAAGGCTTTCACAACAGTCACTATTATTTGTTTCCACGCAATTATTCAAACAAGTGAAATATCGGTCCCAGCTTGTGCAACTACGTGTGTTCATTATTACATTAAAATAATCGGATTTTATAACAATCTGTTTTTAAAGTCTTTGAAAAATCAACACTTACCGCTGTTTTGTTGATATTTCCATAATCCTCAAAGACTCTTCTGACCAGCAGGATGAAAAAAAAGCGCTGCACTTAAAAAAAAAAAAAAAAAGAAAGAAAAGATTTTGAAACAGTTGTGACCGATTTTGACCCCAATCCAAACAAAGATGGCGGCCGAAATCACGTCTCATTTCCTCAGTGGTGGAATGTAACTAAACACATTTACTCAAGTACTGTTGTGCTGTAGTACTCTACCTGAGTATGTCCATGTTATACCACTTTATTCTTCTACTCCACTGCTCTTTACTTCACAACATCTATTTAATAACTTCCAGTTCAGATTGTAAGAGCCATGCATGGGTTATTTGTGTTGGGTGCAGAACGCTAGAGGCGTCACCTTTCGGCTTTACGTCAAATGCAATTTAACCCGACGATTGGTGTTGCTGGACGGTGGGAAGCACCTGTAGTTTTCTGACCACTTCGCTGTGTCCATAATTCTTTTAAGAGTAAAGGAACTACGCATCCCATAAACCATTGAAAATGACACCTTTCCAACAACTTCCAATCTAAAGATAGTAGCGCGCTTCTTCTTGAATTTAGCCTTTGTCGTTATTATAGCGTTGTAGCGATTCTCTGAAAAACGCAGCGTGTCTGTGGTAAACGCAACACAAACGAACATGGAGTTCAGTGGTAGCAGTGACTCACAGCTAAATCTGTTGTAAGTGTGTAAATAAAGTCAAAGAAAGCCAACTAGCCGTCAGCGGGTCGGCGTTCACGAGTGAGGTGAGCATTTCCATGGCAACAGATGGCTCCACCAATCAGAGACGTCACTGTAACACTTCTCCATGAGGTCGTGATTAAAACATGTTTTTCTTCAAACAACGCTGATTTGTCACAGACTTGTGGCTTCTACAGGAGCACAAACCATCGTTTCACAATCTCGTGGTAAGTCCACCTCGGATGGTTAGGGCATCACGGCTAATAATCAAACTCCTCTACTGTAATATGAAATGGGATTTTCACTTCTGGAACGTCATTGCTGAGCTCCATAGCCTACAAAATGTAATTAACAAATTAATTATATAAGGTATTATAACAGGTTGAGTTCAGATAAAACTTCATCCACTAGCTAAGAAGTGTATAAAGTAATTAAAAGTGGCTCCTTCTTCGACTTCTAAAAAAAACTATATGAGAATGTCATATTTTCCCAACTCTAAATGCGATTGTTGTTTATCTAATCAAATATTTACCAGCATATATATTTCAAATGATAAGTAACAATAAATTGCAGTACAAAACTGCAAAAAATAAATATAACATTTTCATAATAAGGACTTGCCCACACAGCACTACTCTGTTTATGTATTACTGGGTATAATTTGCTGTAGTTCTGGTAAAAACATTTGTTATAGGCAATCTGTGTATTAGGTTTGTTTTTCTTATAAAACATTTAGTTTATATTTGTTTTATTTGTGTTGTTTTAGTTGTTCTTGACACTAATTTAACTACCGAGTGTTAGTATATATTTATTTCTGCTGTAAAATGTCCCTCTCTGTACATTTCTTCGATATCAAAAATTATTATTTTGTGTGTTGTTTTAAAAACAAACATGGAATCCAGCCCTCCCAGCAGGTCTTCATCTTTATTGTTGCTCAGTAGTCGTCCATACAAAGGGGGGTGGAGGAGAGCAGTGGAGCCCAACAGGATAAACACCAGGAACGTCATGCTACCAAAGTATTAAATTTGTACAAAAATACTTTACAACATCCCTGTTCCTTTAAAGAAAAATACAGTTTGGTTGGTTGGTGAAGCTACATGGAAACTAATCTGACCCACTATTTCAAATGGCAGTGCAATGCATGTGTGTGTGTGTGCGTGTGTGTGTGTGTGTGTGTGTGTGGGCGACATCTTGCTGAGGTGAATCACTAGAGTGCAAATCCCTGCAATGTTATACACTCACACTCACACACATACAAACGCACACTCACACACTAAAACACACACAGCTACTACATGCACACAAACACAGTGTGTATGGCTTTAGATCTCACTCGTCAAACCCTCCTGAAGCCACGCCCCTCAGCTCTGAGGCCTTTTCCCCCATTGGTGGAACATCTTTATCTCGGCTGAGCATTAAAATGCTAACAGCGCTAATCACCTGACAAGGCTCCGTTTCCAGTTACCACTACCGACAGGAGTGTCTGCGTAACGTTAGCCATAAAATGATGAATGCTAACTGAATACTAGCTGTGCTAATTGAATACTAGTAGAAGCCCTGTGACATCTGTGAGCTAAACTGAATATTAGCTCTGTTTTCTACGTGTCTTAGCCGTGTTCCAGGTCTGCGCTAACCAAATACTAGCCGTGTAAGCCCTGTTTTAGCTGTGTTTTAACTATGTTTACTGGTGTTAGCCTTGTTCTAATGTGCACTAATCATATTCCAGTTTGGTTAGCCAGGAGTTAGCCCTATGCTAACACCGAGCTTTGTTAGCCAGGTGCTAAACAACTATTGGCAATGTTTACCAGATGCTAGCCCTGTGTTGGCTGTGCACGAAACAAATATTGGCACGTGTTAGCCCTGTTCTAGGTGTGTGCTAACCATATACTACCTGAGTTAGCTCTGTCCTAGCCATGTGCTAACACATAGCTCTGTTAGCCAGATGTTAGCCCTATGTTAGTCTTGTGCTAGGCGTGCGCTAACCATACACTGGCTGTGTTAACCAGGTGTTGGCCCTGGACTAGCCATGTGCTAACGTCTAAGTATGTTGGCTAGATGGTAGCCTTGTGTTAGCTGTGTTCTAACTATATATTAGCTGTGTTAGCCATGTGCTAACCGAACAATTTCTATGTTTACCAGATGGTAAACGCGTTTTCTAGACGGTAACCATAGCTAGCCTTGTGCTGTGTGTGTTAACCCTATGGTAGCCACATTTTAGGCTTATGCTAAGCCTGTGCTCAGTTTCTGCTAGCCACATGCTAGCACTGTACTTCAGATTTAAAAAATCACAGTTAAAAAAGTTTGGGGCGGAGTCGAACAGCCAATCAAATCGGTCCACACAGTAACAGCCAATAACAGCTCTCCGATCCAAAGCACAGAAACTTTAGCAGACAGCTATTGATCGTTAAACTCAGGGAGGGTTTCTACTGGTGGTTGGTGCTGAGGGAGGGCTCTGATTGGCCAGTTTAAATAGTGAGTTCAGACTGAGATGAGAGCAGGAAGATGGTAATATGACTCCGAAAGGAACACACACACACACACACACACACACACACACACACACAGGTATTTACGGTCACAGGTTTCCTGTTTTATCAGGATTTTTTTCTCGTGTTACGTCGCTGTTTTTCGTGGTTATGAGGTGAAGGTTTTCGGGGTTTCGATGTGAACAGCGACGGGACTGAAACCGCTTTTCAATCTATTTTACATATTATCAGGTTCAGTCGCCATGGAAACAAACAAACAAATAAACTGACAACAGTCAATCAAAAAACACACCGATCGATTAGCATAATAGGTCACTGTTACTGTGGGGGTGGGGGGGGGGTTAGTCGTGGTGGAGGCATGCTTGGCTTCTTCCTGGGAGCTGATTGGTCAGTTTATGTGTCAAGAAGAACCAATCACAGACAGGCAGGGGAGGTTGTTATTTCTGATTGGTTCCAGCCAATCAGCTGAATCTCTCAGAATTGCTGTCTCTATGTCATCCTGGCTCTCTATTGGTCGAGGGAAGAAGTGTTGGGGGGGTGGGGGGGGGGGCAAAGCCAAGACGAGGAATTGAGGTGGGAGGGGCTTTACTGGCCTTGTGTTTAACACACATAACATACAAACACACAGACACGCACACATACATACACACAGTGTGGCCAGTCCAACAGGTGTAAACTGTAGAAAAAGATTCGTATTGAACCGCTCAGTGTCTTCATCATCATTATTGTCAACATGATTATTATTACTCTTCCAGTCTGCAGCTCGTTCATGGCACAGAACTAAAATCTTAACAGTAAACCCTCTGTCTTTTTGTCCATTTCAGTAGGGATGCTCCGATCATCTGATAATTATTGGAAATCATTTGATTTGCTTAAAATTGATTGATAATAATTTCATTGCCAAGTCCATCGTGGCTGCTTGTTTTTTCCACCACTAGGGCTGGGCATCGTTTGACATTTGTCGATACTGAAGCCAAAAAGAACACTTTTTTGATACTTTTTGAAATATAAACGTGATTACCAAATTCCAGTCTAAATTTGACAAATTTTGTTGAGAAAACAATATCACCACAAGGTCCATTTAGTAGTTTTCGATCATATCACACAATCTCTCTTAGCAGATGGATTTTGCCTGGTTATCGATGTAATTCTAAGACTTTTCGTAAAAGATGAGATTCAGAGTTTATTCTTGGCTTTGGAAACAGCAGTTTAAGAAAGCAAATCATTTTGTAGCCCCAGAACAGCTACTAAATGGACCTTGTGGTGAGCTTGTTAAGCTGTTTTCAAGGGCAAGAGTTAACTTTAAATTAGAAACCATTTGAAAAAAAAGACGCCGCAAACCAGATTATAAATTTGACAAAACAGTCTAGCTTTTGGTGCTCGGCAGTTTTGGATACTTTGTGCTACATACACATTTTGTTTGGCAAAAAAACAGTGTCGAGGTTCGATAACCAGCCCTTATATCCACCACACGCTTCTCTCTGAATTCCACCATGGGGAGAACGTCACCTAATCAAACAGTTCACGACCGGGGGCCAAAGCACCACAACTACTCGCTAATTTTACTGTTTCAATCCAATGCACGTTTAAGAAAACTCGACAAAGGCTAGGTGTTAACAGTTACAGTGTTTTGTGTTACTTGTGGACCGTATGGTTAGTGCCAAAACTTTCAGAACTGTCAAACCAACAAAATGCTTTCTGAAGCACAAAACAGTGACATAAGCTGCTACGGACGTATTGGTGTCGTCCATCCATTACTTACACAAAACACCAGGCTTTGCTGTTGACCATGGTGGGACCCCAAATGCAGTATCTTTGGCGCTACTCTTAGCATGCTACGAGCTAATGGAGAATTTTATGTTCTAATGGCCTTTTGGAATTCTTTTATATTTTGGATGCCTCAGTGTTTCTTAAATTCGAAGGATTACCCAGCATATCAGAGTCGAATTCGAGCATCTGCATCTTGTTGTTATTTCCCATCCTTGTAGATTATTATCCTAACCTGAACAACACCAAATCCTCACCTAACCCCAACCATGTCTGATTTTAAACTCAAACAACCATTTTCAACTTTACACTTTGCCATCTCGAGGCTTGCACTTAACCATAACCATCTTTAATCTTATGCCAATCGTCTGGGCCAATAAAGGTACTTCTACATTACCCTGGTGGGATCCATACCCTTTTTTCTTCTTGCTGCGCAGCTTCTCACCCAATTTTGCGGCCGTGAGACAAGTGCTTGTCAGATTGTCGGACAGTGTCTGAAACTTCTTTTCCCAACACCTTTCCGACATCAAGTGACACCATTTGTAACAGTTATAGTATTTCAAGCATACCCCAGAATTCAATGTCGAAATGGACTGGACTGCACTGATGGAATGGAACTCTAAAACTCCTTTGTGATCATGCAGACATACAGAGGACGAGGAGTTGCCTCTTTCAACTTTTGAAACAAGTAGCAGCATAATATACTAATATTTTGGACCAGTGATTTCAACTTAAAGAATATCAAGGTTAAGATGTTGATTAAATCAAAGTGGTGGGTTTTAAAAGGGTTTCTTATTTAGGAGGATTTCTTTAAAATGTTTAAAAAGTAGTACTGATTTGGATGATCCCAATGACATCAGCCGTAGACAGCCTAATCGGAGCATCCCTAGTCTCCTTGGCAACCTGTCTGTCCATCAGCAGGTTCTAGATTCTGGAGTCCCATCAGTCTTTGTGCTGCTGTGGTTCTTGGCCAGTACAACCAGAAGCCACGGTTATGGTTCTAGTAAGACCAGGTGGACCAGGAGCCACAGTTCTGGACTCGTAGAAGCAGTAGTCATGGCTCTGGTTTAGTACCCATGATTCTGTGACCCCTAAGATCACGAACAAGAATCTTGGACCAGTAAGACCACTGGCTGTGGCTCAGGCTTCAGTTTAACCAGTGTTCTGTCACCACTAAGACCAGAACCCATGTGTCTTGGACCAGTAAGACCATTAGCTGTTGCTTCAGTAGGGTCATGTTTCTGTAGCCACTAAGACCAGAGCCCATGTGTCTTAAGCCAGTAAGACAACTGGCTATTGCTCTGTCTTCAGTAGCCATGATTCTCAAACCATTAAGACGAGAACCCACATGTCTTGAACCACTGGCTATGGCTCTGGCTTCAGTAGGACCAGTAGCCCTGGTTCTAAGGTTGTAGAACCAGTAACCATTAATCATAGACCAGTAAAACCATTGGTTGTGGCTCTGGCTTCAGTAGAATCAGTAACCATGGCTCTGGGCTAGTAGAACCAGCACCCATTCTTGGACCAGTTAGACCAGTAGCTCCAGGGATTCCAGTAAGATCAGTAGTCACAGTCCTGGTTCCAGTGACACCAGTAGGACCAGTATGCAGAACTGGTTCAGGTGAAAGTTGAGGAGTTGCTCCGGTCCATCAGTGTGCTTTCAGGCTGCTTCAGCAGTTCAAAGGTCAAACTTTAGTGGTCAAGGGTCAATGTTTATCCAGAGGGTGTGTAGCACCATGGGGGGTCCACTCTGAACCAGTTGGATAGGTCTAAACTTTAAATCAACTTTGTTGTATTGTTCTCCTCGTTGACCTCTCAAGTCCAATCTGGTTAGAACCGGTTTAATCCAGTTTCATCCAGTTTTTGTCTGCTATAATGATTTATTATTCACCTGCCCCATTCCAAGCACCGCCCCCAGCCCGTCTCCTGGTTTGCTCCACTTGATCGGACCACCATCCTCTCCCTGGCCAACGGAGACCTCCGACAATCCCAGCTCGCTGCTGACTGGCTGAGGGGAGTGGCTGCTGTTGTTGGTTCCATCGGTGTGATTTGGCAGCAGGGAGGAGGAGGTGGGGTTTCGGCTGATGACGAGCTCCAGATGGTTTGGAGACTCTGCGATCAGCGGAACGACGAGGCAGCAGTCAAAGTCCCTGGTCCGCACGTGGTTAATCTGGAAGACATAAAACGCATATGTTTAATGTGGGGGGAGACCAACATCCTCTGTTGTTGAGAGATTTACGGAGTGTGCCCAAGAGGTGTGTTTTTAGCGACGGGACTATAGATGCCAGATGGTCAGTCAGTCCACCACTATCGGATGGATTGTCATGAACACACTCATGCCCCCGACAGAATGAATAACTTTATGGATCCCTTTTGTCTAGGACCATCATCAGATCAAAATGTGTCCAATACTTTGGTTTATGACCAAATAACTACAGAACTAAGTCCATTCCCATCTGCCTCAGCTGTACTTCGTGTAGGCTAGCTCCTTCAAACTCTGCTACATTTGAGTTTTTATCTGTTATCTTGTTTTTTTTCCACCTTTATTGCTGAAACCCAAATTACCTATTCACCGGAGTTGAAAACTGGGGTTTGGATTAAAGAGCAGCGGATCTTGAGACCATCCACCCAGCCAGATCAACCGGAGCAGACACCATGGTGGGTGCTGTGTGATCGCCCCCGGGAGGAGAGGAAGAGCCAGGATAGGAGTGAAGCTGGCCCAGTTTGGACTTAAGGGTGCTCCTGGCTAATGTCCGGTCTGGAGAAAATGGGACTTAGATCTGGCCAAGCGATGGAAAACTGAGACTTTTTGTACCCACATCTTTGCAGAGACCTGCTCCACCAACGAGCACTCGATGGGTGGACCTTCTGACGGAGCTGAAGGAGCACAAAACTCCGCCGGGATGAGGGGAGGCGGACTCTGCGTTTACATCGATGGTGCCTGGTGCTCAAGCGCAGGCAGGTCGTGCATTCCCCCAGACGCAAATTCAAAAAATGCACTGAATTATTTCCTGGGTGTGTACGAGTATGTATATAAGTGAATATGTTGTACCTGTAGTATTCGGTCATAGGCTCGGAGGCCGCCCTGCTCTGCCGGGCCTCCCTGTCGGATGTTGCTAACGTAGACGCCGCGGTCCAACAAACCGTCAGAAACACTGAAACCAAAATCCTCCAGATCTGAGGCCTTCTCTAGAGTCAGCTGCAAACACAAACACACACTCTGTTAGGATCACAAGTAGATTAATGTCCAGTCACTTCGAAGCGCAGTGAGCAAGGTCACCTTGTGGAGTTCCACAGGGTTCTGGTTTAGGATCTCATTGACTTCCTGCCTCATCTTCCTCATGGCAAAGGCTCGGCGTTGGGGGTCAGATGGCAAGGTGTTGGACCGAGCTGTCACCTGAGGAAAGGCACGGGAATAATTATTAAAAAACGTTAAAAGACACAAACACTCTTAAAATATGACATAATATAACACAGTCAAGCGTAACTGTCACTTTTTAGGTTAGGTTAGTCAAAGTGTTGGGTCACAGGTCAGAGGCCACGGGTCAGCCCTGGTTACCTGTGGCCTGGAGTTGCTTCGTTCCTGGAAGCTCGCCTGGCGGCCCAGTGTGCTGCGCAGAGGGGTGGGGTCATGGTTCAGACTGAGGCTGGAGCCTGACATGATGGTTGCCTGGAGACACCCAATCAAAAACATCAAATCTCAGTCAGTCAAAAACAGCCAGTTGGATAAATCAAAAACATTAAGCATCATGGGAGTCCAACCTTCGACCCCAGCTGCCATGATGCCACCAGGACAGGACAGGTCTCTACTAACAGATTCTAGTGTTTCTTCTTCTGATGCGATTTACTGCTGTTTTACTGAAAGGTTCTGCTGCTGTTTCTTACTTTCTATTTCGTGGTTCTATCGTTGTTTCTGAAGACAGGATCTACTGACAGAATCTACTTTCTACTTAGTTACATCTACTGACAGGATCTACAGTTATTTGTATTTACAGGATCTACTACTTTAAAGATCAATCACCTTTTCTGTTGACAGATTTGCTGACAGGATCTACTGAGAGGATATACTGTTGTTTCTATGGACAGATTGACCTACAGGATCTACTGAGACAATCTACTGTTGTTTCTATTGACAGATTGACCTACAGGATCTACTGAGACAATCTATTGTTGTTTCTATTGACAGATTGACCTACAGGATCTACTGAGACAATCTACTGTTGTTTCTATTGACAGATTGACCTACAGGATCTACTGAGACAATCTACTGTTGTTTCTATTGACAGAGTGACCTACAGGATCTACTGAGACAATCTACTGTTGTTTCTATTGACAGATTGACCTACAGGATCTACTGAGACAATCTACTGTTGTTTTGCTGGAGAGGATCTACTGTTTTTTTTAATGACAGGATTGATTACTGTTTCTATCGACCAATTTACTGACAGGATCTAGTGACTAGATTGAGTGTTGTTTAGGATCTGCTACTGTATCTATTGACAGATTTAGTGAAATGATCCATTGATAAGAGGAACTACTGTTGTTTCCACTGGTAGGATCTACTGACCTGATGTACTGTTCTTCCTAATGAGGGGATCAACTAACAGAATCTACTGTTTCAGTACAACAATCTACTCTTGTTTCTACCTGTTCTATTTGATGACAGTCTTCTTACATCACTCAACAGATGCCCACTTCTCAGCCAATCAGAATCAAGGACTCAGACGCATGCATGACTTGACAGCTTCTGCTTCATGACTGGCAAAACAAAACTACCCATCAGGCCTTGCACAAGCTCTCCCAGCATGCCTTGCTCAAACTGCCATGCCCCGGTGCAACATGACTGTGCCCCGTGATTGGTCGGAAGCTGGGCGATGTCACTAAAATGTCACAAATGACGTCACCATGGCCGGTAGCTTGCTGCTGGGGTGCGGTTAGAGTCGCATTCAAAAACAGCTAACGTGTCTGATGTTTCACAACGCTAAAAGTCCAGTTACAGAGAGAAGAGAGGGGAGTTAGTGGTGGAGAGGAAGGTGGATACCAGACTGAGGAGGTGCGTCTCCTTTCCAGACTCCTGGAAGAGAAGGAGTCATTTCTCTTTTCAGCTTAATTACTCCATTTTACAGCTGCATTTCCAACAAACATAGTTCTTTTAGCATGACAAGAAGGTATACTATTACTACTCCTTACCGTCAGGCTGGGTTATAACTCACTGTCATCATTTGCCAATTTTCAAAGGAATCCTGACATAATATTTATCAATAATTGTTAAAATTAATGACTAACAAAATGAGTTATTGACTTTTTTGTGTGCCACAGGTAATTTTGTTTACCCATTCTTTGATCCCGTTTCTGATTTTAAGAAAAAAAAAACGTTAAAAAAAGTTTTATTTTGGCAAAGTTTTGTACGGCTGCTTGTATTTAGACAAAATTTAACATTTAAGAAACTTTTATTGTTTTATAGAAAAACACAACAACATGTTTATAATTCTTAAAATAAGGTATCGAAACATTTTTTGTTCTGGTAACGAAACTCAGGCATCGTATCGATACTAGTATCAAAGAATTTTTAATTACACCCATCACTTAAATGACTACTCCTACTCATACTACTGTCGTTAATACTAATAATTCTGCTAATACGTCCAGTAATAGTACCAGTACTACTCACCTCCAGCTCTCTGAGGATGCCGCTCTGGCCGCAGGTCTCCAGATCCTCCAGAGCCTGAGACCAGAAGTTCTCCTCCTGGTCCGGTTCTGTCCCGTCATGCCCCACAGTGAACCTGGGGGAGAGGTCAAAGGTCAGCCAATCAGAGAGAAGAACACCCTGATGGCTTCACACACAGAGGAGGGCTGGCGACGGACAGGTCATGCTGGTGAGAGAGTGTGTTTTAATTCGACAGGTGAGGGACGAGTGCAGCGAAAAACACACACATCCACCAGGTGTATGTGTCAGTGAGGCAGGGGTCAAAGGTCACCAGGTGAGGTCAGGGGGGTGACAGAGGACTGTGAGTGTTTGTGTGTGTGTGTGTGTGTGTGTGGGGGGGGGTTAAAGGTCAAAGGTCAGTGTGGTACCTGCTGTCAGTGATAAGACCAGTGGGCAGAAAACACGCTCTGCAGACAGAGAAACACTGCTGTTACCTCCCTGCTAGCAACTCCCACTGATTTGAATAAGCAGCGCTAACATGCTAACGCTGGGGGAAATTTAGAAGTTTAGAAATTAGAATTGTTACTTCCCAAGAAATCAAACAGATTTATAATAACTATTCTTGTTTAAGTGCTGCTACACTTATAATTCCACAGAGGTGTCAGTTTGTTGAGGGAGTATCATTATAGAGCAGTATTAATGAATCTGAAATATGGTGTCCGTGATTTCACTTATCTCAGGTTAGTATTGATGCAAACTGGGCAGGAAAAGAGCACATGGGTGTGGTCGGCGGCTCCCTCCTCACACACACACCTGATTTAAACTTATTGGAATACTTTGCTTCACTAAAAGGTGATTTCCTAACTCCTAAATCTGACCTGGTATATGTTTTGTAACAACTCTATTTGAGGTTCTTATTGTATACGCTATCAGTGTGTGATTCTCCTTCACGGTTTCTTTTGCAAAGTAACTTCTCATTTGTAAATGATTACATTAAAGTGTGATTTTGGAAGGTTGTATATTTTTGACAAATTCTCAGGTGTATCTATTTGTTTACCTGTAACTATGCGATCATATCGGATCAATCCTTTACCGCCCAGTTTTTAAAAGTGTTTAAAATCTCTGTCCATTGTTGTAACTCAGCCACTGTTGTGTTCTTTATACACCTGTTTCCAGTTTTTGTTCACGGCTTGTTCTCTCTCTCTCACCCTCCAAGCGGTGGGCGGTCCCAGTCGTCGTCGCTCAGACCCAGATCTGACAGCGGATTGGCTCTCTGGCGAGCGGAGGACGACGATTGGCTGTTGGTGGTCTTGGCATTGCGCCACTCGTGGAAACTGTACGGAGACGATTGAAACGGTGGAGCTACACACAGAGACACACAGAAACGGTTTATTACGACGGTCATTGGCAGCAGTCTTGGCTAAAACACGTGAAGGTAAAGATCAAGCGGTCAGAGGTCAGAGGTCAGTTTCCTACCCGGGGTGTTAAAGCTGCTGTCCACGTTGGATCCGTCCCAGGACTCCACAGCGCTGTCGACGGACGGCAGCGTGCTGAACGCTCTCTGGCTCGACAGAGGCGCGACGATGACAACAGGCTCCTCCTCCCCGTCCTGGTTCTCCTGGCCAAGCCCCGCCCCCAGCCCCGGGCCAATCACACAAGACTTCGGGCTCGACACTAAAGGGAGATAAAGTGTCCTTATTACTTAGCAAACCAAAACCTTTTTTCCCAGAAATCAAAGGGAATCCCAGATTATTCTTGACTTGTTCGTTTGTCTAAAGTTTAAACCACAACAACAAACTGCTTTTTTCAAGGTTAAGAATGAACCTTCAAGCCCAGCAAAGATCTAATGTTTGTTCAACTAGAAAAACTATTTTCAAAAAAAGGTGGGTTCAGGCAGAGATGCCAAAACAAACCAGAATGAGATAAAGAGATCTTTTCAAGAACTTTAGTTGGAATGAACGGCCGCCAACTTGGAAGACAGTAAACAGGTCTGCATCAAATCCTCCTTCATGAAGGTCATAAAGTTCAGTTTTTGTTGAAACTTTATGATCATTTTGGAGGCTGCGGTTTGTGCTGCTGCTGAAGTGCCTCATACCGACAGGTGTTTCCATTATTGTGTTCACCCCCGAGGGCAAATAACAGCAACACCTCCCTGATGATGCAATGCAGTCAGCGTGTATTCTACCATGTCACACAATGACTCCAGCTTTGATATGTTTTATTGACGTCTGTCAGTGTGTATCAGTGCCTGAGTGTGTGTGTCAGTGTGTGTGTCAGTGTGTCAGTGTGTGTGTGTGAGTGTGTGAGTGTGTGTGTCAGTGTGTCAGTGTGTGTGTCAGTGTGTGTGTGAGTGTGTGAGTGTGTGTGTGTGAGTGTGTGAGTGTGTGTGTCAGTGTGTGTGTCAGTGTGTCAGTGTGTGTGTGAGTGTGTGAG
>CM022484.1:5470565-5505406 GCA_011952105.1 Coreoperca whiteheadi
TCTGTGTCAGTGTGTAAGTGTGTGAGTGAGTGTGTGCGTCAGTGAGTGAGTGTGTGTGTCAGTGTGTGTGTCAGTGTGTGTGTCAGTGTGTGAGTGTGTGTGTGTCAGTGTGTGTGTCAGTGTTTGCGTCAGTGCGTGCGTCACTGTGTGCGTCAGTGTGTGTCAGTGTGTCTCAATGTGCGTCAGTGTGTGTGTGAGTTAGTGTGTGTGTCAGTGTGTGTGTAAGTGTGTGTGTCAGTGTGTGTGTCAGTGTGTGCCTCAGTGTGTGTGTGAGTTAATGTGTGTGTCAGTGTGTGTGTCAGTGTGTGTCAGTGTGTGAGTGTGTGCGTCAGTGTGTGCGTCAGTGTGTGTGTCAGTGTGTCAGTGTGCGTCAGTGTGTGTCAGTGTGTGCGTCAGTGTGTGTGTCAGTGTGTCAGTGCGTCAGTGTGTGTCAGTGTGTGTGCGTCAGTGTGTGTGTGTCAGTGTGTGTGTCAGTGTGTGTAAATGTGTGTGTCAGTGTGTGAGTGTGTGTGTCAAGGTGTGTGTCAGTGTGTGAGTGTGTGTGTCAGTGTGTGTCAGTGTGTGAGTGTGTGTGAGTGTGTGTGTCAGTGTGTGAGTGTGTGTGTCAATATGTGCGTCAGTGTGTGTGTCAGTGTGTGAGTGTGTGCGTCAGTGTGTGAGTGTGTGCGTCAGTGTGTGAGTGTGTGTCAGTGTGTGAGTTTGTGTGTCAGTGTGTCAGTGTGTGTGAGTGTGTGTGTCAGTGTGTGTGTCAGTGTGTAAGTGTGTGCGTCAGTGTGTGTCTAAGTGTGTGCGTCATTGTGTGTGTAAGTGTGTGCGTCAGTGTGTGTCTAAGTGTGTGCGTCAGTGTGTGTGTCAGTGTGTGTGTCAGTGTGTGAGTGTGTGCGTCAGTGTGTAAGTGTGTGCGTCAGTGTGTGTCTAAGTGTGTGCGTCAGTGTGTGAGTGAGTGTGTGTCAGTGTGTGTGTCAGTGTGTGCGTCAGTGTGTGCGTCACTGTGTGCGTCAGTGTGTGTGTCAGTGTGTCTCAGTGTGCGTCAGTGTGTGTGTCAGTGTGTGTGTGAGTTAGTGTGTGTGTCAGTGTGTGTGTAAGTGTGTGCGTCAGTGTGTGTGTCAGTGTGTGCGTCAGTGTGTGTCAGTGTGTCAGTGTGTGTGTCAGTGTGTGCCTCAGTGTGTGTGTGAGTTAGTGTGTGCGTCAGTGTGTGTGTCAGTGTGCGTCAGTGTGCGTCAGTGTGTGTCAGTGTGTGCGTCAGTGTGTGTGTCAGTGTGTGTACGTACGTTCTCCCTGCTTCTTGATCTTCAGTGTGACCGTCTCGCCTGCTTGTTGCAGCAGACTGATGGCTTCACTCAGAGGTTTCCCCTTCAGACTGCTGCTGTTGATCGCCAGAATCCGATCTCCTACATGGATTGCACCGGTCCTACAGTACACAACAACAACACACACACACACACACACACACACACACACACACACGCAGACAGAAATATACAGAGGCAGGGTTAGGGCATCCTGCAGCAACTCATGACAAAATTATACCTGATTGCGTTATAAAGAAAACAACAAAACATCATTTAAAACAGCGTCTCAGAGCATTAAGTAAAATTGCAACGGCAATATAATATTTTCCTCTAATACATAAAAAATAGAAATGTATTTACACACATTTCAAATAAAAGCAAACAAAACATTTCGATTGCAACAAATGAAAGAAATCGGAAAACATTTATGAAACTCTAAACAATGTGAACAAAGTCAAAGTCAAATAGAAAATACAAGCACATAAAATATCATAATCATGAAATATAATAGTGTTATTTATTTTCACCAGCAGATGGCGACATTCCCCACCTGCCTCTGTTACGCTTGATCTTTCATTCAAACCACGCAGCTAACATTTTACAGAAAGCCAGTTTATTTCAGTATAAAATAAGTATTATTTTGTATTATATTCAACGTGTATGACAACATAATGTCAGTAAGAACACATTAAACGTTATACTCTAAACGTATTTATAAGCTAAAAAACAATATATAATATAAAGGAGTAAAATGAAAGACTGAAAATAAGTAAAGACAACAAATTGTTTTGAGATCCGGTTGCTGTTGTTGTTGTTCGTAAAAGCAAGAGAATGAAGAAGTGAGTTCAACTCAACTAAAAGCTCCATTTGAAAGAAGGTTGGGTTCAAGTTACCTCTTTGTAAAAGTTATTACATAATCTGACGTGTTAAAACACGAGTAACATCTAAATTGTTGTAGAAACAAGTTGGGAACCCATAATATACTTTGAGTGATTTAACAGTTGAGTATATATGAATAATAATAGTGTGGGGGGGGGTTGAGCACCTCTCAGCCAGCCCTCCCTTGCTCAGTGAGGAGATGATGATGGGGTCGAAGGGCTCCTCGGTGCCGGAGATGGTGATTCCCAGCGGGCCTCCGTACCTCTGCAGCTCCACCGTGTAGATGATGCTGCCGGACACTTCCTGTTCATCTGAAACGTCCAATAAAGGTTCGTTCAACAGTGGCCAGAGCGTCCGACTCTATGATCTGACCCGGTGGCTCCCGGCAGGCAGAAACACCGCGTCTGAGCCGCTAACTTTTCTACCTGAGTTGTCTTCATCTTTTCGGATCTTCAGCTTGACGAGCTCCTCGCACTGCTGGAGGATCTCGACGGCTTCCTCCATGGAGCAGTTCTCCACCCGGATGTTATCGATGGCGAGCAGCTTGTCTCCCAGCTCCAGCGTCCCCGTCCTGAAATAAAACGACCAAGACACAAACGTTCTTCAGCCGCTTCAATCTCCCAGACGGACTCTAATGTTCCCATCTTTCTAATCTGGCTTTCGGTTTGGATTTCAAGTTGGCTTTTACATCATTTTCATCCTCTGTGTTTCCCGTAATTTATTTTTATTTTTTATGCTTTGACTTTTGACATTGTATTGTTTTATTGCAGTAAATTTTAGTCTCACAAAATGTTTTCTTTTTGTTTTTTGGGTTTGTTTTTTTTGTTTGTCCTTTAGCGTCGCAGTCATTTTACTACGTACAGCACTTTGGGCTACATGTCTGTATGAAAGGTGCTCTACAAATACAGCTGAGTGCAGTAAACAGATGCTACCTGCTGGTTAGCCAACAGAAGCTTTACCTCACATTTTCTGCTGCACACAAAACCCAACACACACACACACACACACACACACACACACTCTGGCCTGGACTGTTTAAACTAATTAACCAACCACCTACAAACAAGCTGACCGCGCTTCAACACAGCTGAGACCCTACAGTTTATTCTACCGTCACACACTGTAGTGTGTGTGTGTGTGTGTGCGTGTGCGTGTGCGTGTGCGCGTGCGTACCTGTGTGCGACGCTGCCTTTCTTGATGTCAGAGATGATCAGAGGATCACCTGGCTTCCTGTTGGACGGAGCTGCAGACGCACAGGCAGTCGGGTTAGAGAGGATTTCACACAGACAGGGAAAACTTCAAACTGAAAAAATAGTGAATCATTTAGTTTGTTTTTGCGCCGCTGCCACTCGGGACGATGGTTAGAAAGCAAAAAGGAAAATCAAAGCAGGTGATGCAATATTGAACCGGGAAATGTGTATACACAACGTGAGGGACGTCCGGGCCTGAATGTGTCATGATTCATTTAAAACAAAACTTTCATTTCCCAGATGCGTGCACATGATGTAAGTTAAAAATAAAACACAGTAATAAAACTAGAATTTCCAAGTTGCATGCAAAATGCATCATTTCTGTCAAATTTGAACCAAAACACAATTACTTTTGGTGCATTTGTAGTTATTTTATATGACGTATTAGCGTTTATTTATGAATGGAACTTCTTAACCATGCTCTTTGAATGCTTTGAATGAGACGTTTTTCGTGTCCTCTTACAGCTGATGGTGATTCCCAGCTCCACCCCTGGCTTCTTCGGGAGCTTCACGTGAAACGTTCCTGAGCTGGGGATGACCGACTCTGAGAGACACGCAGAGAGACGGAGACGGTGAAAAAGGGGGGAAAGTTTAAAGTGCAACGAAAGGCTCTCTCCTCAGTATCACCTCACAAAGTTTGACACAACAGGTGAGTGAACAGGGAAACGATGTGATCTCTTCATAACTTGTCTCTGGGGGTTTGCTGGCGTCAGAATATGCTGAAGAAAGAAAATACTAAAATACCAGTGGCCGAGGTACTTTTACTTCACGTGAGTATTTTCTTTTCATGCCACTTTCTGCTTTCTACTCCGCCACATCTCAGAGGGGAATGTTGCACTTTTTACTAAGTTTACATTCAGCCGTTTAGCAGACTAATGAGTTACACACTCCCACACCGAAGGCGCAGCTTCGGGAGCAATTTTGGGGTTCAGTATCTCGCTCAAGGATCGAACCGCCGCCCTTTCCGATTGGTGGACGACCGCTCTGCCACCAAGCCACAGCCGCCCCAGATACCACATTTATCTGACAGCTTTAGTTACTTTACAAATTAATATTTTTGCTACAAAACTTATGAAGTTTATAAAATCTGATGTTTTGTAATAAATTAAACTCCCCAACCAGGGCCCCCGAAATTTACTTTTTTGAGCACCGGCCACTGTGGCAGGCGGATTTAAAATTCCACCTGCCACAGTGACTTTTTACCTGCCAGTTTGTTTGTTTTTTGCCTCATAAAGGTGAAAAACAGGAATTGCACAAACATTGTTCTTTAGATTATAAAAATACATATTTAGGTGCTGTCATGTTATTAACTAAATCAATATAAGTAATAATAATTCTTAGAATGTACTTTTTTTAAAATCTTTTTATTCATTGATTTCATACACTGACTGCTGCTAATCTGAGTCCAAAATAAAATATTTCTTCCCACCACCATGTTTACAGTTTATGGCACTGCCCATCTCGGGGGAATTTGGGTATCAAAATTATTTCCGAACTTCCCAGTGGTAAACGCGACATCGGAGAGCTCGTATTTCCGATAGCAAGTGAAGGCAGCATTGGTCACGTAGTCAGGTTCTGGCGGCTGTTAGTTCCAGCAGGAACCGTTAAGCAGAACTAAAATATTATTACTACTGGTCACTAAGTACCGGGCGTTATCTAACTCCCAATGCACACGCACACACACACCTGTACACGCACACACACACGCCTGTACATGCTGAAATCCAACGAAAAAGCGGACTTCATTGAAATGTTTGTTGAAAATAAACAAATAAATCGCTCAATTCTGGTCAGCTACCCGCCAATGTGGCAGGTAGATTGACAGCGCATTTGGCGCATGGTCGTGGCGTTCATTTCGAGCCCTGTCCCCAACAGTTGATCACTTTAAGGACTTTTACCTGATTACCAGACTTTTACTGAAGAAACATTTAAAATGCAGGATGTTTAATGGAGTATTTTTATCGTGTGGTGTTTTTAACTGCAGTAGAGGATCTGAATACGTCCTCCACCACTGACCAACACAGCGTTTTTGTTCAGCTTGATGGGAACCAGTGGTGGAACAACATGTACGTTGTTTTGGTCTGTTTTTCCGTAGCCAATCAGTAGCGAGTGACGGATTTGTCCCCCTGACGTCACTCGATTTAAGAGTTGCTTTTCCTGTATTTGCCACTGAATTTTGTGTCATATTTTTCTGTTACTATTTTTCATGAAAACGTCTATAAAGCTTTGATTTGCTCTGTTGTTTTTCCGTTAATGAGCAGAACTCCAGGTGTATTTGAAATCACTGAACAAATGGGAGACCTGGGCAGCAGCTCAGAGGTCTGGGACCAGGCTGCTGTCCGTATACTTTTGGCCATATAGTGTACAATGTGAGTGCTGCTTATGTCAGTGGGGGCCGTATCCCGTGATGCCTCATACAGCAACTCATTCACTATGTCTGAGTCAGCAGTGACAACACGTTGTGTTGTTCTGCTCGGCTCAGGCGTAGGTGGCTATTTATACCAGCCGGAGGATGTTACACTGACAAAGAGTCTGACAAATGACAGTGAGACACCAGAGAAGCAGACTCAAACACAGACTGATCAGCCAAAACAGGACAACGCAGACACCAGACGTCGAAAACGAGACTAAAACTAAATAAAAGCAACGTTTTAAAGGCGACGCTGACGAAACTTTGAAATAAAACGAAGCAATAATGATAAAGTCGGGCGAAAGGACACTTTTGCTGTTTTGACGACGCTTTGTTAAACAGATGTGCGGAATCATCCGCCTTCCCGAACGGTCACAACAGCTCATCTGTCTTCTTCAGTGGTGGATTTAGCTGCATCTCGCATTCAGTAATGTCACTGTCTCCCCGCAGTAATGTCGGCGAACGTCACTGCTTCTTGGAAGAACGAAAGGCACAGATTTATGGACTAAATTCATCTAAAAATCCCACTGAAAATTAGACAAAAAGCAACAAAAGAGCTGGAACAACCTATGAAAACATGCAGGCAGCACGCCAACATTTATAAAAAGCCGTGGATGCAACGCCAACGTTACGGTCGTGTCGCCGTCAGAAGGAACGAGAGAGTTCCAGGAGTTCCAACGCAGCCGATCGGCCACCTAAATCTTCCTCTGGATGTTCGATAAAGGAATCTCGATCACAGTATTTCAGCGAGCGAATCAGCTTCTGAGGGCTCTGAAGTGGAGAGGACAGGAAGCGGCGAGAACGGCCGACGGCGAGAGAAGCGTGTTGCGCTACTGACGGCGTGAGTCTGGCACAAACAACTAAACGCTGTCTTTATTTAAAACCAGGAGGCAAAATGAGCGCTGGTGCGCAGCAGTGCAGGCGGCTTTAAATACTCTTTGAAGATAAACTGAAATAAACTGGAACGCAAATGAAAGACTTCATAATCTGGCTTTTACTTTGGAGTAACGTTGGTTTTTACATTATTTGTATCCAGTGTTGTTTATTTAATTTTATTTATATATTATTTTCTTATTCTTCTTTTAACAATTTATTGTTTTATTGTTGTAAATTTTAGTCTGACACAACGAGTCATTTTACTATATAAAGCACTTCGGGCTACATGTTTGTATGAAAGGTGCTGCGCGTGCGTGTGCGTGAGTGAGTGAGCGTACCGGCCACATCGAACTCGATCTCCAGCGTGAGCTGAGCGGTGATGGACGAGTCTCTGAGCAGCTGATTGGTTTCTTCCAGAGTCGAGTCTTCGGTAGGAACTCCGTTTATGGACAAAATCCTGTCACCGATCTGCAGGATGCCACACCTACACACACACACACACACACACAGGTGACAGACGTCAAGAGTTTCTGACACTGTGTGTATATGTACATATATAAAGGTGGCCCTCCCATCACTTCTTGAGACTCATCTTTCTAGACTCGCTTTTATGTGACGTCGTCTTTTTATTCGTCTCCTTTTATTGTTTCCATTAGTTTTTATTTCCTTTGTCATGTTTTTAAGTTGTCTTGTCTTAGTTGTTTGTCTCGCTTTGACTGTTCGTCTGTCAAAGCCCTTGGTGAACTCTGTCTTTAAAAGGTGCTAAATAAATAAAGTTATATATACGCAGTATACAGCTCTGGAAAAAATTAAGAGACCACTTAAAATTGATGTTAAGTGGTCTCTTAATGTTTTTCCAGAGCTGTATATACATGCAACTGTATATCTTCCTTTAGTGCTGCTTTTATATACTTTGTTCTGTGTTATTGTTTTATTTTATTCTAATTTAAGTATTCGAATATCTGTTTATGCATTTTCTGTCTAATGGGATAATGACAATAAAGCTTCAACCGTACCGGACAGACAGATTAAAAAGAAGTGTAGTAAAATGAAAACAACGGTAAAATAGAGTTAAAACATATTCAGGGAATTAAAAAGAAATATGATTAATATGAAAATAAAATGAATCGAATAAAATACAACATAGAAATTACTACAAAATAAATGAAATACAGTTGAATAAAAATACTAAACTATAACAAAAGAAATACATTTTATTGTTTGCTTTTAATATATTACATCAATTTAAAACTCACGGTCTTTCTTTAACTCCACATCTATTGTGTCTCTATACATTTACTATTTATTCATTTCTTTTATTGTTTTAATTGTTCGTTATTTTGCTTTCCTCTTTTTAAAGATATTTTGATATTTAAACTGGTCTTTTCTTTTCTATTTTGTAAAGCTCTTTAAGCTGCATTTCATGTGTATGAAAGATGCTATACACAGTAAATTAAGTGTATTATTATTATTTTCATTAGTAGTAGTAGTTGTAGTAGTAGTTTTAGTAGTAGTAGTAGTCGTAGTAGTAGTAGTAATATTAGTAGTAGCAGTAATAGTATTAGTAGTCATAGTATTATTATTAGTATTAGTAGTAGTAGTATTAGTATTAGTAGTCATAGTATTAGTAGTAGCAGTAATAGTATTAGTATTAGTAGTCCCATTGGTAGTAATGAAGAAAATACATCTGAAGAAGGAATAAGTAGCCTCCCTTAGTATTAGTAGTCATATTGGTAGTAGTAGTAGTATTATTATTAGTAGTAGTCGTCGTAGTATTAGTATTAGTAGTAATATTAGTAGTAGTAGTATTAGTAGTCATAGTATTAGTAGTAGAATTAGTAATAGTATTAGTCGTCGTAGTATTAGTAGTAGTAGTAGCAGTATTAGTATCAGTAGTCGTAGTATTAGTAGTCGTAGTATTGGTAGTAGTATTTGTAGTAGTATTAGTAGTATTAGTATTAGTAGTAGTATTTGTAGTAGTATTAGTATTAGTAGTCGTAGTATTTGTAGTAGTATTAGTATTAGTAGTCGTAGTATTTGTAGTAGTATTAGTAGTAGTAGTAGTAGTTTAAGTATCGTTATGTATCATGTTTAGTATCATTACCTCTCAGCTGGGCTGTCGGGGTCGATGTAAGCGATGAGCGGCGGCGAGGAGAGCGTTTCCGTGGCGAAGACTCCGCCCTGCAGCTGCAGGCCAAACCCCATGATGCCGTCGCCTAGCAACGCCACCTCCGTGGTTTCCGTGTGAACGACCTGACCGGCGAGACCCACGGTGCTGGACGCAAGAGACACTGACAGACAGACAGTTGAGACCGACTGTTAATAAACGCAGAACGAGACATTGTTTTATTTCGTTTTATGGTTTCAGTTTTTACATGGTCAGCTCGCACGCTGTGTCTTTTTTTATTAGTTTTGCTCTTTTCTATTCGGCTCTCTGAAAATCCTTCTAACGAAACAATGTGGGAGGTACCATCCAGCGGGCACACTAAGGCCACAGTCTGTGACGAGCAGCGGCAGCTCCGTGACGCGGCACTCAGGAACAGCGACGCTGTGACTTGCTAACATGCTGATGCTAATCAGGTACCCCCACATCTCCTGGTCCAAGAAACCAGTCTTGCCTTGTTTGCCGATCCCCACACCCAAAGAGATTGAAAACCCCTCCTTAAAGGGACAGCTCACCCCCAAATCAAAAGCAAATGTTCCCCCTCTCACCTGTATTGCTCTTTACCCATCTGGACTGTTGTGGTGCGGGTTGCAGAGTTTCGGAGGTCTCGGCCGTATTGACGTCAGCCTTTTCTGAATTTAACGGGACGACACGGCCAAAAAAAAAAAAAGCGACGTCTCTTTCCACAAATCACGACCCGGTTACTCGAGATGAGCCACAGATTTGTTGTGAGCGGTTTCATTTTCTTTCTACCGATAGTTCCCGCGTGAAACTGCTCACAGCAAGGTCTGTGGACTTTGGGCTCCACAAGCCGAGTGCCATATAGTCCCATTATATTAAAAAAAAATCTCTATGGCCGATATCTCCAAAACTCGGCAACTCACACCAAAGGGTGATTTTGGGGTGAACTGTCCCTTTAAGGGGGAGATTTATTGCAACCTGAGTCTCCTTTTCCCTTCAGGTGTAAATACGTTTCCTCTCAGCTCACTGGGGATGCTTTGGATCATTAAGAACATTTGGCGATTTGGAGTCGGGGAGACACCAAAACCAGAGAGCTGCGTCAGAGGTCAGAGGTCAGACTCACAGGAGCTCTTGAAGTCCTTCTTCTTGGCCTTCCTCCTCATCAGCGTTCCCCGTGGACTCGTGGGATACATGTTCCTGGGCAGCGTGCTCATGTTGAGGGACGAGAGACTATAGGCTGACATGGAGCCGGGAGAGAACGAGTGGCTGAGCGCTGCAGAGAGAGAGAGAGGGATGATGAGCGCAGGTCTCTCTCTCTATCAAAACAAAACCAACTTCAGGAAGAGAGAGAGAGAGAGGGAGGCGGACGTACGAGGGTTGTTTGTATGGCGGTTGTGCGATCTGGCAGCTGATTGGTCGGGGTGGTACGTGTTGTAGTGGTAGGGGGGGAGGATGGGGGCGGAGCCTCCGGTCTCCCAGGGGAGGGGGCGGGGACTACGCTGCACCTTGACTGCACACACACGCACGCACACACGCACACACACAGAGGAGGGTGTTTAGGTTAAGACAGGAGGAAAGGTCAGAGGTCAAAGCTCAGGTAGCTGCCTGTATCACAGCTTTATGTAATCTGTTATGTGTGCAGTTTGTTATCTTATTTATCTATTTATCTGTATGCGGGGATACTGAGTTGTGATGCGTTCAGGGGCGGTCTGTGGACGTGGAATAGCGCACAGGCTGATTTAGGCTGCAGCCTAGGGGCCCCACATGTGCAGGGGCCACCGATTGGCTAGATCTTTGAAAATTATTCAAATGTAGCAGACGGATTTGTGAAAACTGGGCGTGCGGCGGTCTTGGCGGCACAACGCAAATCCATTTTTAAATTAGAGATGAACTCGTTTAACAACGTTTGGATCACAAAGCTACATCGAACTGAAACTTCACGGACGTAAAACGTTCTGCATTACTACTTATCACGCAGAGGGGACGCATTCGTAGCCGCAGATGTAATTTGGCTTTTCGAACATCGCATTTTTAAGAATTTAATTTAGGAAGCTGTGCACTAAAGTCCTCAGGTGTTGTGACGATTTGGCGGCATCACTCTTGCGTTTCGCTTTATCTCAGTGCCGAGTCAACTTGTTTTGATTTGAACTTGATCTTTGTAACAAATGTAGGTCTCACATACCTTTATTCATCTGTTTTGCTCCTGTGAGCCGAGATGTTACTGGAGAACAGTCTGTATCTGTTACATTTTACCACTGAGGGTATTTTTTAAGGAAGATTCATAACGTGAACCTCTCTTTCTTATTTGGCTTGAGGTTTGTATTTTACTGCTGTGCTCCTCTTAACACAACCCATCTGTTGAAATGTGGACAGATTGGTGCCCTTATGCTGTTGGAGAAACAGCCTTACGTTTGTTTGTATTTGTAAAATACAAATACAAATACTTGAGAAATAAAATAAAAAGGACAATTTGTGCCTGATTGTCCACTGAATTACGAAACACTGACGCATGGTGTGTGATATAATAAAGGGGGGAAAAATCCGGTTCTCTCTCTCTGTCTTGTTTTGGTCATACTGGATAGTAGGGGGTCTACAGAAGTGTCGTTTAGGGGTCGACGACCACTTTCATAGGCCAAGGCCAGTCGAGCCCGGTGTGCGTGTGTTTATACCGTGCCGTGGTGCGTTCAGGGCCGGTCTGTGTGTGTTTTTGTACTGTGCTGTGGTGCATTCAGGGCCAGTCAGGCCTGGTGTGTGCTCATACCCTGTTGTGGTGCGTTTATGGGCGGTCTGGCAATTTGCTTGTGTGTTTATACGGTGCTGTGGTGCATTCAGGGCCAGTCAGGCCTGGTGTGTGTTTATACCGTGCTGTGGTGCGTTCAGGGCCGGTCTGGCCTGGTGCTGTGGCAGGATCTCCATGCGGACGGTCTGACAGGATACAGAGAGCAGCTGAGTGGCTTCAGCCAGAGAACAAAACTCCATCGACTTCCCATCAACAGACAGAATGTGATCTCCTGCATGAAGAGCACCACACCTACACACACACACACACACACACACAAAATCAGTTTCACACAAAGACGTTTTCAGATTTTACATTTAGTAAAAATTATGAGCACCGGCATATTGTCTGTACAAGGACTCTGAATTTCTGTCTGACTCGGTATCAGAATAAAAGTTGAATCCTGGTTAGAGGTCAAAGGTCAGATGTCAGGGGTCAGGTACCTGTCTGCTATGCTGGCTGGTTTGACCTTGTCGATGATGATGACCTGCTTGTTACAGAACATGGAGGTGGACAGAGCCACGCCCAGACTGGAGCCCGTCGCCTTGGCAACCTCCACTAGCAGCGGCCCCGACGCCGTGGCAACAGAGTCTGACAGAGGGAAACACAGACACACAAAGTTTTTGTTTTATATTATTTTCTTTTGACAAGAAAAACTTATTTTACAGTCGGAGACGTCACGTGGGGTTCCACAGGGGTCAGGTCTTGGTCTTGTTTTTTCTCTACATGCCATTCCACCAGCTCATATTTTTCACATTATTAATATTTCCAATCATTATTATGCAGATGATACTCAACTTTACAACATTTATTCTGGCGACTCCCACAATGTTGAGAAATGTTTTCAGTGTATTTACAGAAATGACTGGATGTCCCCAAAACGACCCAAATGCGGCAAGTATTTTTGATGTTTATATGTCGTTATTTACATTTCTATATCATAATTGCATCAAAATGTGTCTACATTCACATTTTCTTTTGTTTGTTTTCAATTACTTTTAAAGTTTCAATTTGTCAAAAAGACTGAAACGCACTCGTGTATGAATTGTACTTTTGCCTTTTAACGACGTATTTACTTTGGCACAATTTATTTTATAATATTATTATTTTATTGTTGAATTTTGTTAAAATTAATAAGCAAGAAATTATCTATTCCAATTTTATCCAATCAAATCTGATACCGACTGGAGTTTTACCTACTAACAACTTCAATAACAGCTATGAACTGTTGATAGTTGGGCAGCAAACTAACAAGTATTTTAAGTATCAGTTGAATTAACAAGTTGTTTTGGTCAAAAGAAACGCAGAAAATAGAGAATAATGAATTTTTTCCATGGCTCAAGGCGACTGCTTCAAATTGCTTTTTCGATCCAAAACCCAAAGATATTCAATTCACTAAAACAAAGAAATGCAGCAAATCCTCTCACTGGAAAAAGCTGGAATCATCAAATTTTGGGAATTTTTGCTAAAATAATTACACAATTAATCAATTATCGAATAGCTGCTGATTAATTTGATGTTTATTGACTAATTGTTTTAGGTCTAGTTGCTTATTCTCCATAAATACCGATATTTGTAGGACCAGAGAGCTTAAACTGACCCATCACTGAGACGTCGTACTCGAGCAGCAGCGTGGCTTCCTGCCCGCACTGCTTCAGGATGCTCATGGCCTCTGATAGCGTGCTGCCGTGGAGACGAATCCCGTCGATGCTTAGCAACCGATCGCCCGGCTTGACGGTTCCTTCCCTGGAGAGAGAGAGCGAGAGAGAGGACAGTTTCTACAGAGGCTGCCGAGGGACAAAAAGCCTTCAGGCAGACAGCGAATGGGCAGAGGTCACGCACCTGTCAGCCGGACCGCCTGGCCTGATGGTTGTTATGACGATGGGGCGAGACTTGTTCCTGTCTTCATGGACCCCACCTGCAAACACACAGTCATGTCAAGTATGTATACACACACACACACACACACACACACACACACACACACACCGACTCTTCTCACCTCTGATGACGAAGCCGAAGCTGTTTCCTTCTTTGTGAAGTGTGACTTCTAGATTCTTAAACATGACCCCTGACCCCTGCACCGCTGCAACACACCAGAACACCAACACATCAACATCCCCTCTGACCCTCTGCAACACTCCGAATGCACTCTTAATACACACATAATGCATAATATTATAACATAATGTTAGTATCTCTATTACTACTGCTGGTAAACTCACAGACAGGCGGCAGCTCGTACTCGACCTCCAGTACGACTCGCTCCCCGACGTTCTTCAGCAGACTGATGATCTCATCGTGCCTAAACTTGGCCAGGTTGATGCCGTTAACGGCGCGGATGTAGTCGCCCACGTTCAGCTGGTCGCTCCTGCACAAACAGTCAAAACATCAGCTCCAGTTTCACTTTAATGGCTTAGAAAAGCCTGAAAAACCGACCCCACAGAGCAGACTCTTGACCCAAGTTAACGTGATCAGGCTAAATGAACGTAAGCCTGTCTTATACACTAACTGATGAAATAATATGACAAACTTTATTAGTATAGCACAAGGTGAAAGACACGAAGACAATGTAAAATAACATCAACACCTGAGAAGACAAAAGGCAGACTGGAGGTTGTAAACATGAAAACGCCTGTTTGTCCGTTACATTCAAGCCCTTTGCCAAACGAGTTCACACAATGCTGGTTAAGCCTATCACCGCCTGGTAACTCTCTCTGTATGTCTGTGGCGACATTCCCGCCCTGGCGCACTGCAAATGATGCATTTCACGCCAACCGGCTATGATTTGGTTTGCTAGAGCGAAAGTGGGGAGCAACCGTATGGTGAAACCACTGCGTCTGCGAAAACGTTTCTGATGCAGATAAAAAAAAGAGGCTTTCTGAGGAAGGGTTACAGTCCAAAGAAGAAAGCGATCGATGGCGAGGACAAACACGGAGAACCATTAGTGTAGCTTTAGCTTTTCCTCGTTGGAGAGCGCAAAGAGGAGGGACTGAGGGCAGTTACAGATGTCACGTTACTGCTCTTGGACAGGTTGAAATATTTGGAGTAGCTATTGCCTTTACACAACCTAAATAATGGATTACTGTCTTGGAACTGTGGAAATGTCTCTGTATTTGTGTAGAAAGGGCAGACAAACGTCTCACAAGGGACTTAAAAGTTGTCGCCATAGCAAGTAGCAAGCCTGAGTTCCTCCTGAGCTGTTAGCCTGGATCTAGGGGAACAGGAGCTTGTAGCTTGGGAGCTGATCCATGAGTAAAATCAGTCGAATTTGAAATCGATTGTAAGATTAGCCAGTGAAGGGCGGCTAAAACAGGGTTACTTTACCTTGATTAAAGTTACGTATTCCTCTGGGTTTGAACATTTTTGGTAACATTTGGGACAATGTAAGTACGCAATCTCATCAAAATATATAACATAGGTCTGGTCGTTTTTAGACACGTTAATGCGGAAAAGTTACATATTTGAACTTGATGTAGAGCAGACGTAATAAAACTGAAAAACACTAAAGATGAAGAGATTAGAGAAGAACAGAACAGCACACCAGACAAGACAGATTCAGACAAACCGTGGGTTACCTGGCAGCGATGCCTCCCTGTCGCAGGTTTGAAACCCGGGGCTTCCCATCTTTGTCGACGCCACCTGAAACCGTCAGCCCGAGTGTCGTCCCCTCCTTCTTCATCAGCTCCACCACCGAGCAGCCCCGAAACTCGTCTGCATCACACGAAAGGACGGGTGATTGGTCGAACACTGCTTCTCTCGCACCAAACCTTTATTTCTTCCATTTGTATTTATTCCGTCTCTCCCTGTTTTCTATCTCTGACTAACTCTCTCGCGGCAAATAAAAGAATAATCTGTAAAAACAGAGAGACGTGAAGTCATCTTCTGTTCTGTCGTCCATCTATATTTCATCAAGCGGCTGAAATATTTAACAGCGGGAGAGATGGAAAGAGAGAGGGGAGATAATTCAGAGCAGACCTGGTTCAATCTGATGTGAGCGGTCCTCAGGTGATAAAACAGAAAGGCAGGATTTCATTAAAATGTTGTATTTAATATTAATCAGACAGGCTTCGTCCTCTTTCATTCAGTCAGGATTAAGACTTCTGATATGTGGCCGCGACCATCATTGTCTTCTTCTCCTCCCTCATCTCCTTCCTCCAGAGAGGCTTTACAAAGAGCTGCAGTGTCCTTTTCAACTTTTCCAAAACTCAGCTCTGACTCAGTCTGCAAAGGGAAACCCCCAAAATCTTCTATTGTGATCAAATGTTAGATGAACAAGCTTTACTGCAGCGGCGGCGGAGAAACTTTTGAAAGTGTTACTTCGAAAACTGCCAGTTATCTTCACACCGAAAGACAACAGAGCTTCTCTCAGAGGGAAGGGGTTTTCTTAAAGCTGCACTATATCAGATTTGACTATAAATCTGAAGTGTCCCCCCGGCATGCTGGCCAGGCGCCGTTCAACCCCACAAGACTAAAATCACCCAGGTCCTCTATTTTCATCATTATTTATTATTTATCCAATTGTCCTATGTCTTCTTGTAATATTTTTTTGCACCAAAAAAAACGAAATTTGTCTGCAGCAGAGGGGAGGGGAACTCCCGCCTGTTAGTAACTTTAAGTTCCACTTTGAGGATCTCAGTGGTGGTTTTGCTTTTGTTGACATGGTTCTGAAACATCGGTGGCTGGTTCCAAAGCCCTACCAGTTCCCCTCACTAGATCTGCAGCTCCACCAGTTCCAGTAACTGGTTTTAATGCTTTGCCAGTACCTCTATGTGGTTCCAAATCTATACCACGTCCTTTAACTGGCTCTGAACCTCAGCTACTTCCTCTAAATGGTTCTAAAGCTCTACCCGTTTGTCTGGTTCTGAATCTCTTACAGTTACTCTTACTGGTTCCTCAGTTTGATCAGTTTCTCTAGATGGTCATTAGTTCTGAAGACTTCCTGTGACTGGTTCCGAAGAAATACCATTTTCTATAAGGAGTTCTGTTGAGCTTAGTAGCTTAGCTTTAAACCTTCAGCTTTTCTCTAAATAGTTCTAGAGCTCCACCAGCATATCAAACTGGTTCTGGACCTCTACCAGATCCTCTAACTGGTTTTCAAGCTCTACTAGTTCATTTGAAGCTCCACCACATCCTTCACCACTGGTCTTGCAGGTTTACAGTTCATGTAACTGGTTCTGAAGTACCAACAGTTCTTCTAATTGGTTCCCAATCTCAACAGATGCTTTCAACTGGCTCCAAAAATCTTGGCTGTACCTGTTCCTCTAATTTCTTATTAATTACTGGAGAAACAGCAAGCTGGAAGGTTGTCCATCACTGTAACAGCTCTCTACTACCACTGACACGATTTCGACAGCCGTCCCAGGTCACTGATATAACGTTTACTTGTTGTCACAGAAGTATTGGCAAATTCTGATTGCAGCATTCTGAGTTGCAAGTAGGCCACCAGCTTCCAGGTGGGAGGAGATAAACTGCGACTGCAAGCATCTTCCTCCAGGTCACACGGATAGAAAGCATCAGCTAATGTTTGTGTGTGTTCTATTTTCAGAGCTGTTATCTACATCGCTGTGCTTATTAGCTCTGCTGGTGGAATCGCACCCAAGCAGAACCAAAAGAGAAAGGAAAGGAACAGATAGAATGGATCGCAAAGAACAAAATAAACTAGACCATAACGAATATTTAATAATAATTAATAATAAATATGTGTATTGTGTGTTACCTGGTATACTCTGCCTCCTGATGGCCAGCGCTCCATCTGGAGGTCGCGACCCGGCAGAGTGTTTGGTGTACGGCCCCTCATCTGAAACACAAAGAAACAAACGTATTACTCTGACTTGCTCAAAACTTCTACCAGTTCCTTTAACTGGTTCTGAGGCTCAAACATTTCCTGTCACTGGTTTCAAACCTCTATCAGTTTCTCTAAATTCTGCTGAAGCTCTACCAATTTCTTTGTGTTACTGGTTCCTGTATGTGGCTCTGAAAGTCCATCACTTCCTCAAATGCCCCAACCAGTTCTTTAAACTAATTTCCTGTAACTGGTCCCAGCCCTTTACCAGTTCCTCTAATTGGTTCTGAACCTCTTCCCATTTCATTACAATTTTAGAGGTTCTACAAGTACCTCTAACTGGCTCCAAACCTCAACCAGATCCTCTATGTAGCGCTGAAGCTCCACCACTTCCTCTAACTGGTTCCACACATTTACCAGTTCCTTCAACTGGTTCCAAAGCTTGAATATTTCTACTAACTGGTTCCAGAGCTCAACCGGTTGCTCCAACTGAAGCTCTACCATTTCCCTTAGAAGTTTAGAGGTTCTACGAGTTCCCCTAACTGGCACAAAACCTTGACCAGTTCCTTTAACTGGTTCTGAAGTTCTACCAGTTAGTTCCTGTATGTAGCGCTGATGCTCCAGCACTACCTCTAACTGGTTCAAGACCTTCACCAGTTCTCTAAATAGTTCTACCAATTTCTCTTACTGGTTCTGAAGCTCTACCAGTAGCTCTGAAGTCCCCCACCATTTATTTCAACTGGTCCTAGACCATTACCAGTTCCTGTACCTGGTTCTGAAGCTTGATCAGATCACAGACAAACCACAACAGAAAGAACCCTCACATGATCTACTCTTCTGATTGGTGTCAAAGTGAAATGTCATTGTCAGGCTCCCACAATGCATCTGTACTCACCATCATCATCAGACATCGCAGAGCTTCCCCCACACAAATACATCTCAGAGCTAAGATGCTAACTTGCATAAAAAATACAGATAAACTACCGTAATCCGTTAAAAGCCTTCTGGTCCCGCTAGCCAGTAAACTAGCAAGTTAGCATCTAACAAAGCTCTGAAAACTGGCAGAACGACTTCTACTGACCAGGTAACGGTCAGGTTTGCAGTCTAAAGCTGCTGCTGAGAGGTCTGTCAAGTCAGCCTGTTCTCATGAATAAAGAAACTACTGCCAGAGAGATGTGACCTCGTCAGTACAGCGACCAATCCCTGTGGAGAACACAGTGACTATTTAAGTCTGGACCAATCTCGGCAGCCCAGAGAGTGGTGCGGCAGAGCCATGAACCATGACATCCGATCAATTTGGATGCACAGATTTGATTGGATGAGACTTTGGATGATTGATGTCATCGGAAAATTGGACAGCTCCAGAGGGAGGGAATTTGTGGCAATGACACAAATAAAACCCACAATATCCTCGGTTTACAGCTAATTTTAAACCACCTCCCAGTTGCCATTGCAACTGACACACAGGCAAAAACAAGCAAAAACCATAAAACCGATAAAAAACTGTAGCAGGGAACAAAAAAAGCCTGATTGTAGTTGTAGATCAATCAGTTATTTGATGAAAATTAGTATTAATCCCGGCTACAAAGCCAGTTTGCACTGCTCGCAAGATACTGACAAATTAGGCACTAAAAGACTGCGATATGGTTAAAAACACATGCCAACTGAAAATGATTATATCTCCCATATGTGTGGGTTATTAGCTGATTTGGCAGAAGATCGTCTCCATGAGGAAAAACTGTTGATTAAAACTATATTTAATTACTGAGGACAAGATATGGAAGGATGTATCCGCTGGTTGTCACAAAGGTATGATACTAATGGAAAGAATTTGATTGGAAGTTGAAAATTAGGCTTCTTAGGACCCCGGTGATAGTGTCAACGTTTCATAAGGGCTCCTCAACAGCTGGAGGGGATCAAAATTGCCATATTTTCCGGGACCACCGAGGGCAGGACTGGTTACCTTTCAATCTTATTAGTACGGAGAGATTGGTGACATCATATAAAACCCAGCATGGCTCCAACCAACTTACACCTGAGGTCCAGAGGTCTAATCAGCCAGAGCAGTTTAAAACACCTGTGTGGGTGTGCAGTGCATTTCATTTGCATAGAAACTTGTAAAAATGATTATTCTGTTAATAGATCTGCTTTAAATTCAGAAAGTGTTTAGAAGTTTATTTTGATAATCGATTATTCGTTTAATCCATTAAACCAAAAAAAAAAAAAAAATACCAAACCTCTTCTGGATTCAGCTTCACACATGAGGATTTGCTGTTTTTATCTGTTTTATAGCAAAGTAAAGTGAGTATCTTTGGGTTTTTTACTTTACTGTACACATATACTCAGACTATACTATAATATATTTGATATTCTATCTTATATTGCTGTACTATACTATATTTTCTGTTATTCTAAAACTCTACATTTCACCTTAAACTGTATATTATATCCCGTTTGACTATTTATGTTATACTAGTAGATTATATACCATATTATTTTATATTTCTATATTAATACAGACAAAAACTAAGTATTATTACTAAATCCTATGAAATATTATTCTGATGTTTGCTGTTAACATGTACTATACTAGACTACGGATCACACCACTGTCGCTTCTACCTCTTAACGTTGTCTTTAATTGCTCTTGTATAGTTTCTATTTTTATTTTTGGTTTTATATACCTCTTGTTTTTTGATCTTTTTATGATTTTCTCTATTTATCTGTACTTACTTCTGCCCCTGTGCTGCTGCAACTTAAGACTTATCTCTTGGACTGTTGGCCAAACAAAATAAGCTGTTAAGAGACTTGACGAACACGTGTCACTATTTTCCGATGTGTATATTGAGCCATCAAAAAGATTCCTGACAAGGAAAATATCTGCAAGTCGCAGTCCTCACAGGCAGCGTCAGCAGAGTGATATTTCACACGTCTTCCTTTCGCTTTTGCCTGCTGTGTTTTTTCTATTTCGGGTCTCCTGTTTGGTTCCATTTGATTTCGTTCCAGTCTATTCTAATCTGCTCTAGATCTTTTCTGTTCTGTTTGGTTCCAGCAGCGGAGCTCGGAAACACAATGACGCTCTGAAAACATACACACACACACACACACACACACACACACACACACCATAGCTAACTGAAGATGAAAGCTGAGCCTCCTCCTCCTCCAGATGTAGGACAGCAGCATCTCTCCCCTTCAGTCTCCAGCTACAGTACATACTGTATATTCACACACACATACATATATATATATATACATACACTACACACTGTGGTGCGCTATATAATACTTGAATAATCCCAGCCCGTATTATTGAACTACAATTGTTTAAACAAGTTCACACACCTTGTGGTGGAGGAAGTATTCAGATCCTTTATTTTAGTAAGAGTATGTAAGTATAATCAGGAAAATGTACTTCAAGTATTAAAAGTAAAAGTATTCGGTGCAGTAAAATGTCCCCTGTGACTGTTGTACTATTATATATTATATCATTAGATTATTATTACCCGTGCATTCATGTAAAAGCAGGACATTACTGCTGTAGCTGGTTGAGCTAATCTTTAATAGAGTAATCGAGAAGATCATGGGCCGACAATAATCGTTGCATTAGCATTCGAGCCTGGGTCTACATCCATTCCCATCTGTTGTTTCACAGCCACCAGCTGAAATGTGTTTTTACTTGTATATTTAATACCCACTGAGGGCAACTGTGACACCGAGGTGATCCATTTTTAATTATTATACTAACAGGGTGCAAGTGTAAAAACCTTAGAAAGACACAAATGAAGACTAGACCTCCGCACGCTGAAGGCGAAGTTATTCGCGGGCCGTCCTGCCGTTCACTCCTCTCACGCTCGCTCGCTCATATTTCCTGCTGTCGTCATCCCGGCCTGTCAAATCACCTGGTCTCACCTATTCGATAGCACGGTGACACACCTCAATAGAGCGTTGCAGGAATGAGTCCTGGTGTTTTAGCACCTCCTGGTTCCCTCGTCTCGAAGGCAGCGGGGTTCTTGTTTAGACGTCAGTAAATACCTCGGCTCTTGCATTTTGAAGCTTTAACGTGTCTTAAAATATTAGGAACACTCCCGGCTGGAGCCCGAGCCCCGGCCTCTGGTGCGCTTAAGCTCTGAAAATATAAATTCGGACAGATGCTTACAGACGTTCGATCGGTAGTTCCCAATAAAACGGTGACAGCCCTGCTGTGCCCGTGGGCGGCAACATCAGCACGTCTACACCTGCAGGTTGGACCCTGCTGCTGCACAATCATCTGTTCGGCTAGAAGGTTATTGGATATATTTGGGCTGCAACACTTTCCTAATTTATTAATCTGCCAATTATTCTTATCCATTCATTGTTTGGTCTATAACAGATAGTAATTTCTCGGCGCCCGAGGTGACTTGTTGTACTTTTAGTACGTTTTGCTGCAAATTCTGAAGCCAAGGCTTCTACTTATAACAGACGTATCTCTACTTTACCTTACGTAAAGGGTCTGAATACTTTAACTCCGTCTATAGACTAAAAACATCTTGGTTCAATAAATTATGATTCAGTATATGACAGTTACACTGAGTTTATTCAACCATCATAAATAAATCTGTTGGTTCTGTCATTTAGAAAAAAACCCAGCGCCATATAGAAGGCGATATGCATATAGTATATACTGTATATACATATATTAGGACTGCAACTATTGATTCTTCTATTGATGATTTCTTTGTATGAATCCATTACCGTTCTGTCTCTAAAACATCTTAAATAACATCAAACGTCTGACCGAGACGATATTAACGATATAAACCGGAGCCGTAGAGATTTAATGCTCACATTTCTATTTTTACTGAGGAACTAACTGAAGATGCCAGTTATGAAAAGCGTCTCTAGCTCTGACAGTATTCTGTCCTCTCGCCTGTTTGAATTCCTCTTGCTGATGAATGATTTCTTATTTCGTGTTGCCTATTTTCTTTTGTCAGGTTTTTATTGCATTTGATGGATCTTGAGCTGCATCGTCTCATTTTAATGTGAGTATTTCATCAGTTGTTAGTGGCGTAGCTCCTGTTTTCATTGGTTATGTACAAGCGTTCATATTTTGAGGTTTTCAGGCTGATTAATGTCCACAAGTGAAACGTTGCTTTTACAAAACACCTGCTGACAAGAGTGGAGGAGTTTAAGGCTGCAGCCAGCGATTCTTTTCATTATCGGTGAACCTGAATGCCTTTCTCCGTTAATCGATTAAGTGCTAATTCTATGAAGAAAAAAATACTGTCATCGTAGTTCTTCTGTAAAACCAACTGACCAAACCCCAAAAGATATTCAGTTTACAATCATAGAAGAAGAAGAAAAGGAGGAAACAGTCACATTTCAGGAGCTGGGACCCGTGAAAATGTTCTTTCAAAATTACATTTACGATTAATCTATTAGCAAAATTGTTGCTGATCAATTAATGGTCTCAGCTCTCGTAAGAATTTAACAACAGTCATAATGAGTCATTTTGCTTTTGATACTTTGAGTACATCTTGCTGATAAAAAAAAAGTACTTTTACTTTAGTAAAATTCTGAATGCAAGACTTTTATTTGTAATAAACAGTGTTGGAATATAACGAAGTGCATAAGTACTTAAGTACAATTTTGAGGTACTTCGACTTAACTTGAGTACTTCCATTTCATGCTGCTTTATACTTCCACTCCACGCCATCTCAGGGGGAAATATTCTACTTTTCTGCTTCACTTTGCAGATTCAGATCATTAATTCAAAAGTAAGAAATGATGATGTTTTATAATGAATCACTTTAAGCCACCCAGCAGAATATAAAGTAGCTGAAATTAAAGTCCACCTTCACCTGCTGCAACACTGAAGTGGTGAACACATTATTGCATCAATAATTATAATCCAATAATATAATATATATATTATTCAGAAATGGGCTGTTCTGCACTTTGGGTACTTTAAGTATATTTTGACCCTAATACTTTTTTAGTTTTACTTAAGTGAGTAAGATATTGAAAGCAGGATTTTTACTTGTACTTCAACACTGTGTAAGTAACAGATCTGAGTGCGTCTTCCACCACTGGTAATGGAGTATTTTTTCACACTACTTTGACATTACTTCATCCACATAAAAAACAACAAGCAAAACACCTGAAGCGTCAAACTGCATCAGACTTTCTGGGAAGAAGCCTGAACGGCGCACTCTTCCTCTCTCTCGGCCGGTGCCCTCCCGTCTCCTCTATGCTCGCGCTCCCCCGTTGGTACACACCATGAATATCACGCTCATGAAAATAGGATGCAATGCCCTCTCGCTCTCTCCTGCTCACACTCACTCTGAAGGTCTCTCGTCCAAAGCAACCTGCGGCGATCGACTGAATGAATCCAGATCATTTTAAGACGCCACACACACGCGCACACTCTCGCTCTTTTCAATGTCTGCAGTTTACACCTAATGACGCTCGACCAGCCACACACACACACACGTATGTTACACATGCACATATCCCTCCATCACACACATATCAGCTCTCTCTCTCTCTCTCTCTCTCTCTTCCCCACTGTTTCTCTACGTCTCTCTACCTTTGTTCACCCTGCGCAGGATCTGGCAGCGACATTTAAACGACACGGCGATCATGGTGAAGCCGAGCCGAGCGTCGCCTCCCCCCCCAGCGCCATGCAGATGCAGCCGCCGCAAACTACACCTCCTTCTCCTCCTCTTCTGCCGCCTCCTCCTCCTCCTCCTCCTCCTCCTCCTCTTCCTCTGTGAGCGACGGTGTTACGGACGACCTCCTCAAACAGACGCCATCATGGAGGCGCTTCCTGAGGCTCGGCAAACGGGAGCGAGAGAGAGGGAGCGCTGCAGATGTGATGCTCCCCCATAAAATGAGGCAGCGGAGGAGGAGGGAGGGAGGGAGGGAGACAGAGTCTGCGCAGATGGGAGGATGGAGAGGAGGAGGAGGGGGGTGATGGAGGGATGATGGAGAGGCAGAGGGAGGAGGGAGGCTGCTGTATCTCTCAGCTGGTTTGTAATGTGTGTCTGTGCGAGCTGGATGGAGGGAGGAAACAAGCGTGACGAAGGAAGGAAGTGGACATGAAGGAAGGAATAAATGGTGGTTAGAAAAAGCGATGGAGAAAAGGAGCCAAAGAAGGGCTAGAAGAAATACAAATGAAAGGAAGTGAAAGAAGAAAAAAGGGGAAAAGGATGGAGGGAATGAAGGAAAGAGGCAAAAGAAAAAAAAGAAATATGAAAGGAAGGAAATGACAGATGGAAGGAAGAAAGGACAGAGAGAAAGGAATAATAAAAGAAGAAAGGGAGGGAAAAACTCAGGCAAGGAAGGAAAGAAATATAAAAGGAAAATAAAATAATAAAAGAAGGAAGGATGGAGGGAAGGAAAGGAAAGGAAAGAACAAAGGAGGAAAAGAAGGAAGGAAGGAGGGAGGGAGAATGGCTAGAGGGAATGAAGGAAAGAAACAGCATCCGCTTATTAACGTTTAGCCTCATACGGGTCGAAGAACACTGAGTCCTACGTTTCCCATAATGCAACTCAAGACGTTTCTTGTTGTTTCTTCCATTGGAGCCCTCCTGCCTGTGTTTCCTCAACCTCCAGCTTGAACGCTCTCTGTTTCAGATGTACAGTTGCCCAGTCCAAGCTGAGGCAACCCCGGTGACATCACTATGACATCATCAGGGCTGACATTTTACTCCTCATGATGTCCACGTGTAAAAACAACCCAGAGTGCTACCACACCTCAGGGAGTACTGGCTCGTCTTCAGAACGCAGAATAGCAGGTTTTAACGAGTAATACTAATAAAAAAAAATCAAGTACTGGTCGGGCTCTAGTTTTAACAGCCGGAATATTATCAAACATTGTACCAGTAGACTTTTTGAAACAAGAACTGTAATATTTTAACGAGTGCCTTGATGGTTTAATGAGTAGAGTTCGAAGGAGAAGATCTGCGTAGAGTCGTCATTGTTCCCTGTGGCTGCGGCAGCAAGTACTGCTAGCATTACGTAACTGGTACACATTTTAACATAGTGCTACCACAAAAAAAAAACATAGTGCTAACTTGAGTTGAAACCGTCATGTTTTACAGACAAATAAAAAGTGCGTTTTGTTCAGAGAGAGGTTAGTATTTTGCTTTAAAGAGCACTGCTGCATTTCATGTGAACCTGACTCGGGTTTAATACAGTGCTAGTACAAGTACATGTACTAATATCACATGTAGGATTATTCTTTTTTTTTCCTGACAGCGTACGAACCAATTAGAAACCAGCTGTCGTGTTCTCTGTGATGTCACTGGCTGCCGCTGGAGGAGGGCGTGTCCCTGTCCAGCAGGTGGTGAAGTGGTCAGACATGTAGGTCAGTGTTCCAGCAGCAGATTACACCGGATTAGAGAGAGTGTGTGTGTGTGTGTGTGTGTGTGTAAAGGTATTAACAGTGATATTACTGTAACTGGAGGGAAATGCAGGTCAACATGCAGCGCTCATATTGAACACATCTCCTGCTCTCGCTCTCTCTGTCTCTGTCGATGTCCCTCGACCGCTCTCTCTCCGCCGTAAACTCCCATCACGCTGTCAACAGAAGAATGTGTTATTATTTAGCTGAGGTTTGGTTCTCAGTGTGTCCCTGCAGACTGATCTGAAATGGTGTGTTCTGATCCGTGCTGCCCCCTGCTGCTCACACAGGTCACCAGCTGCACTCTGAGCCTGTCACGCCCCCTGCTGGGGACAGCGTGGCAGCACAGCAGGAAAACAGCCTGGCACTGTACTGTACTTATGTCTGTACTGCTATCTTTATTTTTAACTACTCTTACATCATCGCTCTATTGAAGCACTTGGAGAACTAATACTGTTTCTAAAACTAAAACATCATAAAAGACCGCAGCAACATTTGAACTCAGCTGGAACCAACGGAACCAGCAAGAGCCAGAGAAACCAGAACCAGCCCAAACCGTGCACACCCACAGAAACCAGAACCAACTAGAACCAGAGAAACCAGAACCAACTAGAACCAGAGAAACCAGAACCAACTAGAACCAGAGAAACCAGAACCAACTAAAACCAGAGAAATCTGAACCAGCTAAAACCAGCAAGAGCCAGAGAAACCAGAAGCAGCCCAAACCGTGCACACCCACAGAAACCAGAACCAGCTAGAACCAGAGAAATCAGAACCAAGTACAACCAGAAAAATCAGAACCAGATAAAACCAGCAAGAGCAAGAGAAACCAGAACCAGCCCAAAGCACAGAAACCAGAACCAGCTAGAACCAGAGAAATCAGAACCAGCGCAAACTACGTAGAACCCGTTTTAGTATTTCTGTATGTTGATGTTTGAAGTTCTATGTTCAGCACAGACACATCCGGATTCCTTTGTAAGGAAGGAATTACAACTTGTTGTGGACTGAATGTTATTTTCACCCCGAAGGTTAGAAGAGTCTTCGAGGGTCGTGTAAACGCCTTCGGACCGGCGGTGGGTGTCATGAAACGACCTTCAAACATGACTTGAACTGGAGCTACCATAAAGTCGGGGCAAGTTGAAGTGAAGTTCCACAGGTAATTAAATAAGTATATTACATTTACAGTGAGTAAATAATGTAAGTATTTGTACGTGTGCTGCGTTCACTACTTCTGCTGCTGCACTGCTGCTTCCTGTTTACAGTCACAGAGGTCGAACAGTCGTCCCTGTGTGCACATCAGATGTAATAACACAGTATAATGAGCTGATGAGCCCATCCTACTGCTGTCAAATCAACCAGCCCCCCCAAAAACACACACACACACACCGGCTGCAGCTGTTACCATGGAAACAAGCTGATGAATAATTGAGGGAAGGGAGCGACCCTGCACCGTACAAAAGAGTGATTTTGAGAGATGAAAGAAGTGTTCGCAAACACACTGATTCAAACGCACACGCACACACCCCCAAACATGCTGATGGAAACACACACACACACACACACAAACATACACACCGAGACATTACAGGTTATAACAGCCTCCAGCATTTTCGAAACACCCAAATCAGAGTGTAACACCGACTGTGTGTGTGAATGTCGACACCCACCGCCCAAAGTCAAACACGTGGGCTTGAGTCACCATGACATCTCCTTATGTAAGTACACACACACACACACACACACACACACACACACACACACACACACACACTCAGACTCAGAGCGCTAATAACACTGTTCCAGAGACGGGAAGAGGAGAGGACGGATGTGTAAACCTTTAATTAGTGCTAACAGTCACAGTCAGACTGACAAGTCTACATGTGTGTGAGGAACAGATGGGACCGACCGACAGCTCTGTAATCACCAAACCAAGAACACCTCAGATCATCACATCTGCTGTACTCACACGGCCTTTCAGACGCCTCACAAGTCAAGTACTTCGGTGTTTATGTAGACAACTTATTATCCTGGTCTTCTCACATCAACAGCCTGCGCTCTGGATTACAGCAGAGGTTATATTTCCTGCGAAGGCTAAAAGTGTTTGGGGTGAACCAGGAGGTCCTGTTTTTGTTTTATCAGTCTGTATTTGAGAGTTTAGTAAGATACGGTATCGCTGCACGGTGTGGAAATCGGACTGTTCAATCAAAATCAAAAGTAGTACGACCAGTACGCACTGCTCAAAGAATTATAGGGCTGGAGGACAAATGAGCCAAACAAAAGATGTGTGAGGCGTCTATTTTTAAGCAAGCTAAAAAAAATGATTGCTGATGATACACACACTTTACGTGTGAATTTTAATGTGCTACCATCAAGGAGACGATTTAGGGTTTTGATGTGTAAGTCTTTTGTGCCAACTGCAGCTTAAAATTTAAAATAGAGAACCTCATGTCTGAGATTTAATGCTGTATTTTATATATTAGAGTGTGTGCTTTTTATGCATGTATTGTATAACAAAAGCTGCAAATTCTCACATTTGAGAAGGTGGAACCAGAGGCATTTTTCATTGAAAAAGGACTTCATCAATGAATCAATTACCAAAACAGTTGCCGATTAATTTCCTGTCCGACGACTAATCGGTTAAAACTGTTTCAGCTTTATCTGTCATTTGAAGTGTTGGACAAGTAACTTTGTGTTATTGGCGTATGTTGTGGATTCCACTGATTACCTGAATTAAGGACACCAGAATAAGTTGTCACCTGTGATGTTGAAGATGTGCGTAACACCTGGAGAATGACTTGACACACCATGAAATATCACTTGAAGTGCCATTTAGCACGAGGTCATCCGTTTACTGTTGGAAACAAGTGGAAACTTTGACCTGTTGATGGCGCTAGATGAAAAGTCATTGGATAACCAAAGTCATTAGGCTTGAGTCATGAACGTCTGTGCAAAATTTCATGGCAATCCATCTGGTAGATGTCGAGATATTTCACTCTGAGCCAAAGTGTTGGACCAACAGACGGATCAACTGATGGACTGACATCACTGTTTCAAGAGCCAATCTGCTAATGTGCTGAAAACACTTTGGTTGGACTCTAACTGCTCTGTCACCCTCGAAACCAGGAGGGCTACAGGAGAAAAATTATAATAATAATAATATTAAAGACAGCAATAACTTCCACAAATGTCAAACTGACCTCTCAGGGAGCGTGTACCTCCACCAAAGCTGCACAATCTTCGGGATATGGTATTTGAATGATAAGAAAGGTTCTTATATCCATCTGGATTCGGATGTGCATCACAAGTACTTGGTGAAAGACAATTATAGCACATTTAGTATGGTGAGAATAAAATGCCACAGCAAAAAAATGTTCTATCAAAAGTCACTGGATCTACACCAAAGCATGCAAAGCTGTTTATATATGGCACTTTTAGGGAGATTCAATGCGCTTAACAGAAATATATATACAGTATACAGTGTGTATACATAGTATACAAAGAAACAATCAAAGATCTACAATAATCTGCAGTTTAAAAATACAACTATGTCACCGCCCTCTCTTTACGCCTGTCACAGGAGGAAATCTGCTTTTGAACAAAGTTAATGTTTGAACATATCTCACGCAATCTATCAATGTACTCCAGGAGGAGCACCATCAAAACCAAACGCTGCTTCACCAACTGAAGGGCCAGATAGTCAGAAAGGTACTGCGGAGCAAGGCCGTGTAGAGCTTTATGGACAAGTGACATTTTGTAATCAACCTTTAACTGTATTGTGAGTTGTTGTGGGACATCCAGTTGTTTATGTCTTTAATGCATTGAACCTGTGACTTTACAGGGCTGAAGTCTCCGGGGAAGCATACCATGCGTTTCTTGATTATGTGTCTTAGAGGCAACATCTTCACGCTGAACATCAGAGGACCAAGACTAGACCCCTGAGGGACTCCACATATGACGTCAACTTTCCTAGACGTAAGTTTTCCAAGTTATGCTGAAAAATACTGTCTCAGTATGTAAGATGTAAACCAGCCAGAAGTATTAAATTTTAAGCCAGAAACTAATCACTTGTTCTTTCAAAACAATTTAGTGAAACCTGTTTCATGTAGGTTTTCAACAATGGCAGAAGAAGTACTTAGATCCGTTACTTAAGTAAAAGTACCAATACAACGGTGTACAAAATACTCCATTACAAGTAAAAGTCCTGCATTCATAATCAAAAGTTTAATTCACAAAATGTACTTAAAGTATCACAAGTAAAAGTATGCCCCCCATAACTGATTTATTATAATAAATGACATTATTAGATTGTTAATACATGATCCTCCAAAGGGTCAGCAGCTGTCAGATAAATATAGTTGAGTAAAAAGTAGAATATTTCCGGAGTGGACGTATAAAGTAGCATCGAAGTAGTAGTACATTAAAAGTACCTCAAAATTGAACTTAAGTACTTGAGTAAATTAATTTTGTTACATTCCTCCACTGCATTTACAATTTTACTAAAATCACTTTTTTTAGCAGCAAAATGTACTCAAAGTATTAAAAATGAAAATGACCCATTATGACTTTTGCCGTAATTATTATTAGAGCTGAGAACATTAATTGATCAGTTACAATTTTGTTAATAGAGTAATTGTGTCATTTTTCTTCTTCTTCTATGATTGTAAACTGAATATCTTTGGGGTTTGGACTGTTGGCTTTAGAAGTCAGAATAAAGTTGGCTAAAATGGAAATGTGTACTTAAGTAAAGTACTTGAGTAAATGCACTTAGTTACATTCTACCACTGGATTTCCAGTTATTCTGTTAACTAATAGTCAAACAAGAAAACAGGACAGAAAACATAACCTTTCCGATTAGTTTCATGATCGATTAGTGTCCCTATATGGCCGTCTCTATGGCACTTTAGGTTTTCTGCATGGCAAGGTTAAATTCCTTGGTTTAGGAGGAATAAATGCAGAAAAAAAGGAAGCAGTTGTTCTTTAATTTAGGAGAACTAATTAAACATCATATCCAAATAATGAGGCGAAAGTGCTCTGAATCCCGAGACGCCTACACATTAATTAAGGTGAACAGATTTCTGCTCTACTTTTTCTCTCAGGTTGTGTGCGTTCACTGGCTCAGAGGATAACGCAGCAGCGAAGGACGCCGCCTCCAGACCAACACGAATCGAATCCCAGCAAACGGAAAACGTGGGACTGAATGCCGGCGGAGAGACGAGTCTGACACATTCACACATGGTGGCTATTAAAAAAGCAGGCAGGCGTGGCGTCGAGTTTATGACAGGTCTGCTGCTGGCAGCCAAAAACACGTGAAAACAAAGATGTTCTTTTGCTTTTAACATATTTAGTTTTCTTTACTTGCTCAGTTTTACCAGAATCAGAACGAGGATTTAAAATAAAAAAAAACAACCACAAGCAAAATGCTAAATCAGACAGCCAACCCCCCTTCAGCTGCCCGTTTTCCTCTTTAATCTCCATCATGTTGAACACAGGACCAGTTATGCAAATTAAGTCCCTATTTAAAGCATTAATTAGCACATTTTTCTATGTCAACAAGCTTCACATAACACATGAACGCCGAGAACTGCACTGGTCTGAACTCTGTATAACAGTCAAAATAATTCCACCTCATTTATGTGCAAATTTATGCACCATAATGTTTCGACAAATAATGAGATCATCGAGCGCACAGGGAGAGTACGGCACGCAGGCAGAGAGGCAGCTGTCTGGTTATAAGGGATGGAGAGCCGCCTACAGGCGAGACGCACCTGTGACATCACTGATGGAGGCGTGGCCAGAGGCTCCAGAGTGACACCCTTAACCTATGACCCGTCCCTGACGGACTCGAACCGGGCAGCACCAGGTTACAGTGCCTACAAGTACCCCAAAGCTCCACCAGATCACATTCTGTGCTCTGAAATGTAACTCTGTTCTTTTTCAAATCATTAACAGTTCGTTGAGAGGACGGAGTTCAAATCACTTTTAAGATGAACCTTAACTGAAGACGCTTGATGCAACCGACCAGCTAAAACAGGCCAAACCAGGAGAAATCAATGCCTGACTAGAGGAAGGAGCAAAGGAATGAAATCGCTCTGAACAAGGTCTGAGCAGTGTGTGTGTGTATTGGGGGGGGGTTAGCCAGTCAACCAACCTTAAATTGCCTTCATATAGAATCACACGCTGTGCTAAACACACACACACACACACACGCACACACACTTACTGATAGCTAGCTAGCTGGTAGCTGCGAGAAATGTCTCTTGGCAGCTCTGCTACACACACACACACACACACACACACACACGTTGTGTTTCCATCACTCTTTGACTTACATTCATTCCCTGGAGACTTACCCTAACCATAACCACTACTAGATCAAACCTAACCCTTACGCTAGCCTAAACCTAACCTTGCCCTTACTCTAACCTTAAACCAAGTTTTCATCCTAAAATGTAACGATTTACGTTATGGGGACTTGCATTTTGTCGCCATAAGGAAGGCAAGTCCTCACAATGTGACTGTGTAAACAGATTTATGTCCCCACAACATTAGTAATACCCGCCCACACACACACAAAAAGACAAACAAAGGAATATTCCAGTCATTTTTTTACATAAGAATAATAACGTTCAGTGTCAGTTATTGGCACCTAAACACGCTTCCACGCACGCAAAAATGCCGTTTTAATTAAATAATGTTGAAACCCAGGTGTTGGATTTACAACACTCGTAGATTTCGGAGACTTTCCTCACAGCAAAAATAGTCAGATGTCTCCACAAATATCGAGTTCTGCAGTTAATCTGCTGGTCCAGTTCATTCAGGAACATCTGAGAGAACGAGGCCGGGTACCAAAGGGAATCCTTCATCGTCTGCTCGCGGCTGGGAGCGCCCACAAACACTTTAATCAGTGAAAAGAGTTTAGTGGACGGCGAGTTCTGTTGGGAGATTTCTCTGGAGGTGCACAGATGGAGATGGCCGCGCTGTGAACTGGAGTTCACCCACAAAAACTAAAACATTTCCGAATCTCGTTTCAGCGCAGGAGACGCCTGAGTGAAAAACCCAGCAGATGGGGAAACAAGTAGTATTTTTTGTTTTAGCTGTGAGAAAACGTGTCAAAAGTACACAAATAAATAGTTGTTCTATGTTCTGAGAGTGTCGTCTCTGTAAAAGTGCCTTTGGCTTATTGGCTGCTGGAGAATTCGGACTCTGGGGAAACATCTTTCGCTCTTTTCTGACATTTTGTTGACCACTCAGTTTATCAAATAATTGAGGAAATAATGAATTAATCGATAACCACGATAACTGTTAGTTGCAGACTTAGTAGCAAAGGATATATTTTATAATTATACCATATTATTAAAAGAATGTAAGTTTCCCCTTTGACTTGGGAATTAATAACAATTCTATTTTTGTGGTTTCCTGAGCTATTATAGTTAACTGGATGATGGCGAGCGTGTAGGATCCAGTGTGTGTGGAACGAGGCATCGCCCGCTGAGCGCTGTGGAGAGGAACACCTGAGCCGAGGGCGGCCAGCGGCAGGGCGAAGGTAACGGCTGGGCTTTGCAGAGCCCACTGGGTAAAGATTCAATTCGTTTTGGCTAACTCTCGCATCAGCTTTGCAGCCATATTGCAGAGTTGCAGAGGTGGATTGCATCAACTTAGAAAACTCTGGATGGAGTCTTTTCCGTAGCAGGGGCAACTGGGGCTCATGGGTATTGTAGTATTTAGTGCTAAACTGAGAGTAAGGTGTGATCTGTCAGAATCAGCGTTATTCTGCTTGATTTACATGCACGCTCTTCTTCATCGCTGCCTTTGTTGGTGCACTGCTTTATTTGTTGGCGTACTCCCCAAACTCCCCAGGGTACCTTTAATAACCCTAATATTATATTTTGTCAAATATATGATCTCTGACGTTAGCAGAGGCGCTCTTTGTTTCAGGTCAGGCGGGAAACCCTGATATGGGTCACAATAAGATGATTCATTTTTAATATCAACTAAACCTGACGGAGCCTGTGGTGAACAGGCCTTGTTTGTGCAGTTGCACTTCAATAATACTAATTATTACAAACTTGTGAAGAGCATCAAGCCTCTTGAGTGTGCGACGATCTACTTTGGGTTTTTTGTTGCTGTCAGAGTAAATGTTGTGCACAGAAATCCCACTCTGTTGCCTACGTTTGGTACTTTGCAGTTTTTAATTTAACTTGGAGTTACGGACACATTTTGTTCGGTACTAAAAGAGTAATGAGGTCCGGGAAAGAACCCCTAGACAAGAACCTGGAGCAAAACTAGAAACTATGACAGAACTAAAGGGATGAATTGGACAGATTTCTCAACCAGAAGCGACAATCAGACCAGTGTGTGATCTGAAATTAATGTTTAATATCAATTAGAGATCAGGTTTTTAATTAAGGACACATTTTGCTCGGTACCAAAGAAAGTAATGAGGTCTGAGACACAGCCGGTGAGCCAGAACCTGGAACAAAACCAGAACAAAAGTGGAATTGGGAGCAGAATGAAAACCAGGACTAGACAGACTCCTCAAGCAGAATCTGAAGCAACAGTCAGACCAGTATGTGGACTACAACAACACAGCACGTTACACCTGGAACTAGGGTGTGTGTGTGTGTGTGTGTGTGTGTGTGTGTTACCCACAAAGTCAACATTCCTTTCCACAGTCAACACTTCCTCCCTTGTTATTACCCACAAACCACCTGGCCCCCTGTCACCTGAATACCCGTGTGTGTGTGTGTGTGTGTGTGTGTGTGTGTACTGTAACTGAGCAGCGCTTCGCTAACGACCTTCATCTATAATACAAGACCTTACACACACACACACACACACACACACACACACTCAAGGCTACATCATAATCTGTTGATAAGCTCCTCTCTCGCTCTCTACACTGATCTCTCTACCTCACTCGCTCTTCCCGCAAGACAATAAAACAACCCCCCCCCCCCCCCCCCCCCCCCCCCCCCACCCCCCCACCCCCCTTCTCACCACCCCCCCCCCACCCCAAGCCCCCCCCTCACCCCCCCCCAGTCTCAGTGTATTCCACCCCC
>CM022484.1:5508466-5550083 GCA_011952105.1 Coreoperca whiteheadi
AAGGTTATTACAGGTGAGGAAACAAGGGGAGGTGAGGAAACAAGGAGAGGTGAGGTAAGGACAGGAGAGAAAATAAGGTGAGGTGAGGAAACAAGGGGAGGTGAGGAGACGAGGATGAGAGGAAAGGAGAGGAGAGGAAACAAGGAGAGGTGAGGAAACAAGGGGAGGTGAGGAAACAAGGGGAAGTGAGGAGAGGAGAGGAAACAAGGTGAGGTGAGGAGAAGAAAAAGGTGAGGTGAGGAAACAAGAGGAGGTGAGGAGAGGAGGATGAGAGGAAAGGAGAAGAGAGTAAACAAGGTGAGATGAGGAAACAAGGAGAGGTGAGGAAACAAGGAGAGGTGAGGTAAGGACAGGAGAGGAAATAAGGTGAGGTGAGGAAACAAGGGGAGGTGAGGAGACGAGGATGAGAGGAAAGGAGAGGAGAGGAAACAAGGTGAGGTGAGGACAGGAGAGGAGGTGAGGAAACAAAGAGGGGTGAGGAGAGGAGGAGGAGAGGAAAGGAGAGGAGAGGGGACAAGGAAAGCAGAGTACAAAAGAAGAAGAAGAGAAGGAGAGGAAACAATAACAGGAAACAAGGAGAGGAGGATGAAAGAAAATGTGAGTAAAGGAAACTAGGAAAGGAGACAAGGACATGAGAATGAAAGGAAAGGAGAGAAGAGGAGAGGAGGATGAAAGGGGAGGAAACTAGCGGAGAAGAGGAGAGGAGGATGAAAGGGGACGCTTTCCTTTCAGCTAATTCTGCTTCGTCTCGCGCTCGCTCCATCGAGGATGACGAGGAGCGAGGAATCACAGGTGTTACCTTCAGCAGAAGACAGCAACGCCCCTGCAATCTGTTCAGCGATCGGTCCGCTGACCTGATGTGACAGTTAAAGGAACAGCAGCCACACTGGGTCACTCACTCACGCGCGTCACCCGGGACGACCCGCGACCCCGAGCTTCGTCCTGCAGCTGCTCGGGTCTGCCTCAGGGTCTGCCCCCAGAGTCCAGAGCAGGCAGCAGTGTGGGAGGGAGTATTCAGATGTTTTCCTGAAGTAAAAGTACTAATACCTCACTGTTAAGAATACTCAGGAAAATCTACTTAAAGGGACAGTTCACCCAAAATCAAAAACACATATTTCTCCTGCTACCTGTAGTTATATTCAAGTTCAAGATAATCCACAGATCCCGGTTTCATGTGGGAACTATCGGCAGAAAGAAAATAGTCCGCACATGAACCGGGTTCATGTAGCCGGGTCATAAATTCTGGAAAGAGACGTCGCTGTTGAGTTTTTCGAAAGTATTTTTTTGGCACTTTGAGCTCCACAGGCCGAGGGTCATGCAGTCCCGTTATATTCACAACATCTCCGAGATCTCCAAAACTCGGCAACTCACACCAAAACAGTCTAGATGGGTTAAACAGCTCTACAGGTGAGAGGAGGAATATGTGTTTTGGATTTTGGGGTGAGCTGTCCCTCTAAGTTAATTAAACAGCTGATTTGTATTAAAGGCCGCAAAACCTAAAACACATATCCCCTTCAGACCCCAATCTGAAGGGGCACAGATTTTTCGCACATCGAGCCGAAGCATGCGACCGGTCGTGGGAAATATCTGTGAGGCAATGATGATCGCAGGAAACTATTCAAAAGGGTCAGACCAGGAGCCAACAGCTAGCCTACGAGCGTCAGCTAGTGCGTTTTAATCTGTGTGAACTGAACTCTGAGCTGGCACACGTAAGAGCAGCCAATACGCACTGAGTCTCTGGATTGGAGACAAAACACCTTCTGTGATGCAACGGCTGCACACTGTAACAACCCGGACAAAGTTATTCCACCTGAGGCTTTCTTATCTAATAAAAGCTGGGATCCATTCGCAGGCTACATGGCCAATGAGGAGGCCCAACGTCTGGTCTCTAGACTGACAGAGCTAAAAGGATTCAGATCCGTAGGAACCACTGTATCTGGTGCATGTGTCACTGGAGAAACTAGTGTATATAGGGTGGCCTTTGTGGTCCTTTAGTATGGCATATCTGCCGGTTCCGATCCTTATAGCAGCAGAAGACTTGTTGATTAAATATGTATCTGGCTTTCTGAAATAACAGATGCGGCCTGCCGAACCCTGGCAAACTTAATCCACACACCAAAGGTCCTGGTTCAAAACTATTACGTTTCTAAGCTTTAATTATTGATAAGGCACGAATGCCGGTTTAACTGACAGAACGTGACTCCTGAAATTGACCTGAAGCGATCAGCTATAGAGAGACGACGCCTCACTCTGTTGAAACTACAGAAACACTCTCAGTGCTCAGCACTGTATACTGCAGACATGTTTGGAGATCATGTGACTGTTGTTCAGTGTGGGGGACAATAAGCTTCTTCCCTCCCTTTGGTTTTAGTTTAGTTTAGTTTAATTTGATTTAAATTCTAATAGACTTCACGTATGTATTGGTTTCATCCTCCTCTACCTTGTCAAAAACAAGTTCAATAAAAAGAGCAGAGATGTGGGGAATAAAGAGTCTAAAAAGAGGCCCCTAACTCCCCAAAGTAAATATATATATATTTATATAGCACACATACATTTTTTTTTTTAAAGGTAGTGCAGCAGTGGCTTTGCTGAAAGCCCAGTAAACTGCTGACCCAACCAACATGTCCATATCGACCTCACATGAGTGCATATGGGCTCCATATGGGCCCCATGTGTATCTGCTCACGTGGGCTGTTAATGAGGCCTGGGAGAGCCCCATGTGGTGCAATAATCTCCAGCCCCCCCCCCAAAAGACCTCAAGTATGATCACTGTGTCCAATTAATAGACTCTAATGTCTGACCTACAAGCCTCATCTGATGGGTGAAAGTTGCCTCCAGTAGGGGAATTTGTCATAAAACACCAATTGACATCAGCTTAGGGAGAGAAAAAATAATATTATAACTTGCGTTCAGCCCCCTACAGGATGGATGTGGACATGCTGTGCAGTCATTGAGCCTTTAAGAGCAAATCTTGCCTCCAAGTAGGATTGGACATTTAGTTAAAGTGCCCCCTAGTGGCTGTAGTAATTATGACTCTTGTCTGCTGGGGGGCTGAAGACGGAGGTAGTGTGATGATATGATGGCTGGATGGGCCAACTAAACGCGGGACTTTAAACAGTCGTTTAACCATGACCACCATCGTTCGCTACCTTAACCACGTGGTTATTATTGGCCCCGAGATGAAGAGAGTCTCCTAACCTCTACCAAGTAGGCATTTCAACCCAAACAATGACTATATAATTTCCCCAAACCTAACCAAGTTTTTTTTGTGCCCAAACCTAACCAAACCTCAAGTTCAGAAGATGGTTTTATTTTAGAAACGGCGACGTCAGATCACGTCGTTTAATTTGGAGGACTTGTTGGTTGGTTACTCTGTGGGATAATCTATGCTTTCCCACATTGTATTTGCTCTGCACCCCCCCCAACCCCCCTTCCTTTTCCCAATCCACTTAGGTAGCCTGAGGCTGACGCTCCATTGGCAGCCCATCCAAGAGGGTCCCACATGGGCATGTTGGCTGAGGAAATGAGATATAGGCAGCGTGGGGAGAGCAGACTGTGATCAGAACGCTACAAGCATGCACACAGGAAGATGAATAACCTTCGCTTACTGTATGTTTCATCCCAAATATAATCACAGACGTCATGAAGCTGAAAACAGGGTCAATCTCTTGGTCTTTTTGGACAGCAAACAGACGCAATCCTTGCCAACTTTTCAACTATCAGAATGGTGCAGAGGCCGCTTTCACACCTACCCCTGTTCGGTTCAGTTCAAGCGGGTGCAAAACCTGTTAACGGAACTCTGGTGCGGCTCCAAACAACCGCACTGCTGTTCAAACAACTCTGGTGCGCTTCATTAGTGGTCTGAAAACAACAAACAGGGTTTTCGTGATGGGTGATGTGGGATTTTTAACATGATTTTCAAAAGCTAAACTACTATTAAATCCATCTACTGGTCGTGAAAGGAAACAATCTCACAATAAGAAATCTGTATAAGCGATCAGCATCAATCAGTCAACATCTTTTATCCGTTAGAAAAGAGTGACGTCGCAGTGAAACCCCCTAATATTATTGCTGATGATTATTTATAACATGCGGCCAATTTGCAGTCTAATAACACTAGTATTGCTCATATTTATGCTCAGTCATGTATTCGTGAGCTCTTTGTGACACCAGAGAAGATAAATCTACAAACTATTAACGATTTACGTGTCATTCTGTATAACTTGAATTCTTTTACGTACTTTTTACTGCTCTCGGTTTGTTTGCAAAACCTCAGCGTGAACATGACTAAAACAGAAAAAGGCATAAATGGAGTTTTTTTGTTTTTCTTCTCGGTCCGAACCAAACGAACCAAACTACAGGTGTGAAAGAGACTACATAAACCATCTTCGACAGAACGTACAGACTCCACTTTGCAAAGCAGGTTTTATTTTGTAGTTTGGCTAGCTCACAAACTAAATGTTTATACATCTGATTAAATGGTTTAAAAAAAGAAGCCTGCTAACACCATTGATGAGGGAGGTTGTACTGACGGGATATTTTATGATCAACGGGTAAATTCTCACATTTGAGAAGCTGGTAACCAGAGAGTGTTTTAGGTAAGAAAAGTGTTATAGGGAGAAATTTATCATTTATCAATTATTCACTAATTTACTGATCAATCATTTAATTTCTGTAAAATAATCAATTCAATAACTTATCCTTCATTCCTGTAATCGCTGCTATTATATGTGTGTGTGCGTGTGTGTGTGTTACTGTGTGTGTCAGCATTTTTCCGTCTGTCAGGCAGCAAGAGCATTGTGGGATACGCGAGCTGTCAGGACATGACAGGGGTCAGAGGTCAGCGCGCGCACACACACACACACACACACACACACACACACACACACACACACCAAACATGGTTTCCCGACTGTCGATGTACACCCTGCAGACCAGCTGTCATTCACTTGTCTAGGTCAGTTCCAGAGGTCAAAGGTCAGAGTTCAGAGAGATTTACTGTGAGTGTCTCACCTCAGGTATGTGTGTGTGTGTGTGTGTGTGTGTGTGTTTGTGTGGGTGTTGAACCAGTTTACTGCCAGTGTCCGACTCCGCTGTAGCGTGTTACATGTCACTGTGACTGTCTGATCGCTCCCGTTTGTCTGGTGGAGATTTAGGCGACGGGCAAAGAAACGAGCGTTTCGTTTTCTGGATACAGCGGTGCATTTCGGCTAGGGCCGCACGATTAATCGACGTACTCTCGGAATCACAACGTGGCCACGTGCATCATGTCAAAATGTGTGACAAAACGGCATTATAATGAAGTACCAGAGTATAAAACGCAGTACAGTTTTAATAAACTCTGCACTGTGTTTCAATACACTGACTCCTAACTGTTGATTGTGTCCTGCTTTGTCTTCATACAGTCTAATTATCACTTATTGTTATTGCACCATTGGTTTTGGCCTTGGTGCCCTGAATTTTGCCCGAGATGAATATGTATTTATGAAAGACCAAAGTGGCCTTGCCCTAAAAATAACTATTTCAGCTGCGAGTTACGGCCGCCCCCCCACGCATCAAGACAAAATTATTTAAAAATTGCCAATAAATCCGAGAGAATATCCCATGGTTGATGATTCCCAGTTCATCTGTGCGGTAAAGTGAGATTAGCCTTGGTGTTGGTTCAGGACGGTGAGGGAGGAGTCGCCACATTAGTCACTACTCCGCCTCCCTCACCTGTCAGACACGCCTGAGGGCTTCAACACCCCAAGAGCACGCCTCACCGATGCTTCACAGTGACAGAACTGACAGCCGGGCAGATGGTCGAGTCACATTCACCGACACAGGCGGAAAGAGAGAGAGAAGAAAGAGTGTGTGTTGCTGCTAAAAATGACAAGCGTAGCTTCATTTGCATATCGCTCTCAAGCCTCTGCAGCTCTGTAACACGATTGGACGCCTCCTCAGTTTGTGTGTGTGTGATGGGGTGTGTGTGTGTGTATAATCTGATTCTCCATGCTTCTCACACTGACACACACACACACACACACTGTTTATCCTCTCACTCCCCCTGCTGGTCGCTCAGAGGAACCCTGCAGCCTTCAAAGACATCAGCTGCATTCAGAACTCTGAAGAGAAAACCACTCATTTTAGCCGCTTCAGAGGTCCGAGTCCTGCTAAGAACTACCCACAATTCACTGGGGCAGGCAGACAGACAGTGATTGATAAAGCCTGAGGGAGAGCGAGACAGACAGAGAGACCTAGAAACAAACACAACAAAAAAAGAGAGAGAGAGGAGTGAATCTATGGTCTTAATGGACTGTTGAGTGACTGACCTTGATTCCAAATGGACACACACACACACACACACACAAACACACACACTGCATTGACTTCCAATCATTCCCTGAAGGCTCGGCTCAACCTGAACCTAAACCCGAGAGAGAGAAGGGACCAACAGCTGGACAACAACTGTACTGAAGACAAACCGGAGGACACAAATTCACCCTTAAAAATGGACAAAATGTCTCCAGTGACTGGTTTAGGCTCCACGCACGCAAACGGGTCGGTTAGCCATAGTTTATGCAACCGTTTATGCAATAGGAATAAGAGAAAAGCAGAAATCCTCATATTTAAGAAGATGAAACCATCATTTTTATTCCACACATTCATCTTCCTTGTCAAAACCTGGCGCCTACATTACCCAGAATGCAATTCGCAATGTTACCAGCGGGTAATGTAGCCTGCGGCAGCGATGAGCAGCGGGCTGCAGAGGTCTGGTGGAGCTCGCTCCCTTCTAACGCCACACCAACACATTAGCTTCTTTTTCAAACTCGTAGTCTTCAACCGACGCTGACTCGAGTGACATCACTTGAGGACATTCATCAGATTTCACGCAGCGCCCTCTGGGGACGCTAAAGTTAGTTTGAAGCTTTATTCCCGTTAAACATTCCCCAAACCAGCTGCTATTGGTTGCCGCTCGGGCACATCAGAGGACGTTCACATAAAGTGGGAACTTCCTCCTCCACATCGTGCTGACGAGTCTCTGAGTCTCAGTGTCCAGCATGAATAATACAGTGAAATTGACATTGACTGGCATCCTGCCGCTTGCCTTTGACTCCATATGTGTGAAAAGGCGGGTTTTTACGTGGACTTTGAGTCTTTCCTCAACCTAGGACAGCCTGCAAAATAGAGCTCCAATACCGCCTCTTCTACGTTACTCAACCTCAGAGAGAAAATAGAGTTATCTTAAGGATGCAGCTGACACAAACAGACGTGTGTGTGTGTGTGTGTGTGTGTGTGTGTGAGAGAGGAAGGGTATTATTAAGTGTTAGTGTTTTGTGTTAGTGTGTCCATGCTGGGCTTATCCAAGTAGAAAATGAGTGTATGTGTTTGATGCCAGCAGCTTGGCTGTCCACCTGGACGCTGCCCAGGGCGTGTGTGTGTGTGTGTGTGTGTGTGTGTGTGTGTATTACTCATGTTGTGGGGACATAAATCTGTTTACACAGTCACATTGTGGGGACTCGCATTAAGGCAAATTACTAAATCTGAGGGCGAAGACTTGTTTTCAGGGTTAGGCTGGTAGTGGTTATGGTTAGGGTATGTCTCCAGGAAATGAATGCAATGTCCCCTGAAGTGACGGAAACAGGACTGCGTGTGTCAGGGTGTAACAGATGAAGGACAGCAAAAGCAGATCCTGATCCTGAGTCTGTTTCCTGTTGAAAGATTCAAGGTAAATTCCGTTTTTTTTTTAAACAATCCGGCTGCTACCCTGTTAAGTTTCATCTATCGGTCCTTTCAGCAGCTGGAAAATGCGCTGACATCCCTACAGGCTGAGCACAGCACGGCAACAACTTGACAGGTAGCAACAACAAAGGGGCTGATTTGGAAGAGAAAACAAACCAAAATGTCCATTATGATCCTGCCCTGCACTAAAAGTCTACATGTGCATAGTTCTTATCACGCTGATGTTTGTTCAAGGGTTCGCTTTTCTGTTAAGTTTGCTTCTAATCAGTTATTTGATGCTATAAAAAAAAGGGAGTTTCACGTCATGATTGACGGGCGGGACCCCCAACCCCCAATCACTACTGCGCAGACTCTGGCTCCGAATGACATCACCAGCACGATCGCTTGGCTTCATGTTCGTCCATCTTTATGTACCATCTGTGGTTTCGCAGTCTGTGGTATGGCACTAAAGAACTATACATGACATACCTACGTCCTGTCATCATCACCGACTTGAGCTGCGTCTCCCTATACTTGCAGCTGATTGGTTTGTCGACAGTTTGTCGCACTCTATCACAGTTTGAAAGAAAGGACAAACATTAATGAAAAGATTCATGTCGTTGTCGCTATAATAATAATAATAATTATAATGAATAACCTGATCTCCTCCTCTCCCCTCCCCATGTGCTACCGCGGCTCATTTTGTTTCGTTGCGTTGTTTTTCCTTTTTGCTGTTCTAGTTTTGGCTCGGATCAAACTGAAAAGTCCGGACCGAACGAGGTAGGCGTGAAATGGCGCTTTTCCACCACACACCTCGTCTCAGCTCGCCTTTGTTTGGTTCTCCCCTGTGTAAAAGTCGTACCTGTACCTGCTTCCAGATACTTGTTTTCGTATCCCCTCCGGAGAGGTTCTGAGCGAGCTGAGGCGAGACTAACATGTGACGTGAAAACACGGCAGGCTGCTGATTGGCCAGAGCGAAACGTCACGATTCACTGCGTCATTTTTGCATGCGCCAGACGGAGCATCCTGAATAACCCCGCCGTTTTTAAACAGTTTGGCCAGAGATGGCGTGATATACCCGTCACTATTATGGCGACTCGGGAGAACACGCCGCGGTCAAACGAGAAGGTTCAGAATTTCCTTGGTTTGGTGGCCGAAGAGGTCGCGGGTGTGTGTCGCGTAGAAGATTGCGTCACGGCAGTTTACTGCGGCATCGCTATGACGACCAGGTACTATTGTACCGAGACATGGCGAGCTGGTACTGGAAAAGCGCCATTAGTGTGGTAAGCAGAGCAGAGCAAAACTTTATTTACACGGTGCGTTTCACTCCTGGGGAGACACAACGCGATTAACAAGACAGCAAAGAATATTAACTAACGGCTGCAACTAACAATTATTTTTTCATTAGCATTTAATAAATAACTGATTTATTACAAACCACGGCATGTCGTTTTTACACTTTACACTTTACTTAAAGTATATTTTGATGCCAAAACATTTGTACTTTGTAAGTAAAATGTTGAACTTTTACTTGTAACAGAGTATTTCTACAGTGTGGCGTTACTACTTTGACTTGATTAACCAGAAGAGCGGGAGGCTATTAAAGTGGCGCATTAATGAACGTGTTCAACCACCACGCACTCATGTAATACTCAGGCGTCCACAGAGTTTTGGCCGTGTAGGCAGAACTGCAAGAACTAGTACTGCGTTACCTTTGAGACACGATATTTCTACATACTCACACACTTAAAACACACACATTTAAATGGATAAAGTCACGAGTGAAATGCACAATGACACACACACGCACACACACGCACACACACACACACAGTCAGCAGTTTGTTCCACACAGTCATGGTGGGAGAGAGACATCGACAGATACAGAGGAGAGAGAGAGAGAGAGAGAGAGAGAGAGAGAGAGAGAAAGAGAGAGAGAGAGAGAGAGAGAGAGAGAGGGTCTCCTGGTAAAATGTGTGAGAGACGATAGGGATAATACATTAAGCTGGAAGTACACACACACACACACACACACACACACACACACACACACACACACACACACACACACACACACACCGTCAGGTCTGCTTCAGTAATCCTGCGGACAAAGATGAGCAGAGTTCTGACATCAGCACCTCTTAAAGGACAGCGTGTGTGCTCCAGTGTGTGTGTTCTGTGCGTGTGGTTATGTGTGTGTGTGTGTGTGGCAGCAGAAGCGAAAGCAGTTTGTGACGCTGTGTTTTACTGCGTGTCTTAGTGTGTGTGTGTGTGTGTGTGTGTGTGTGTGTGTGAGCCATTTTCTCTGCTTCTAAGTCAAAAAGCTTAAAACGGAGGGATGATGTCATGCTGTGACACACACACACACACACACACACAGTAATCATTATCAAACACACACACACACACAGTGACAATGTGCGTCACCATCCATTTAAAAACGGGATTTTTTATTAGATTTCTGTTTTAAATGTGACAACGCACTAAAGTGGCCACTTTATTAGGTACACCTGCACAGTCTAATGCACCTGTTCTGACATAAAGTGGACTTTTATGATACAATGTCCATTTTTTTGTTAATTCAATCATATGTTTATTGCTGAGGTCATTGTTAGTGATGGCGTTGTAGTGCATTATATTCAGAGGGGTTTCTAATGTTCTGACCCCCTCGTGTACGTAGATACGGTGGACAAAAACAAAATGTAGTCCAGTACAACATCTGAATTTACACATTTCTGACAATTGCAAGAGATTGTATAGGTGTACCTAATAAAGTGGCCACTGTGTATGTTGAGAAAACCATTAGAAAGGCCCCATATACTTCACTTTAATTCAAAGTAGCAATACTTTTAGCTAGTGTACTTTGGTTTCCATAGAAATAAAGTTCACTATTAATATTAATTAAGTATCAAAGTGGAAGTACTCACTATGCAGCATTTAATATTGTAAGCGGCTGCGGTAGAGCTCATTTTATAAACTGTTTCGTGTTTTATGTTATAACAATATCTTGCATTTTATATGTTGGTTTATTTTAATTTTGTATAGCGACAGAGCACATGCAAAATGTTCTACAGCTGAAATAACTAATGATTATTTTCATCACCTATTATCATTCTGATTATTGTTTTGATTCATCGATTGTTTACTATGTGAAATATCAAACTGTAAAAAATCCATCACAGCTTCCCAAAGTCCGAGGTGACGACTTTAAAGTCTTGTTTTGTCCGACCGTCCAAAACCCAAAGGTTTTACTGTGATATCAGAGAAAAGCAGGAAATCCTCACATTCGAGAGGCAGGAAACAGAAAAAGGTTGGTGTTTTTTTGTTCTGTTTTTTACTATTTTTGCTTGAAAAATTACTGAAACGAGCCAGAAATCTGGGGGTGCCATGTCTCCAGCACCACCCAGTCCTGTAGATTCATCCTCTACCAGGACGGGTTCCTGCTAGGTCCCTGCGCTCAGCACGCTCATCCTGTGCGGCGCTTTCACAGACTAGTTTTTTTGATGCACTGTTACCTTGTGTTGTTATGATTGCTTCCATTGCCATACGTAATTTGGATAAAAGCTAAATGACTAAATTTAAATGTAAATGTAATCGATTTAAAAAATATTGCTGGTTGTTATTTTTCTGCTGATAGACTAATCGATCAATGGACTAACTGTGTCACCGCTACGTGACGCAGAAGGCGACTGATTCATTAAAAGTCATTTTTCAAGCAAAAATACAAAACGGTCTGGGAAACGGACAGCTGGAGAACAGACTAAAAGGTTAATCGTCTAATGAAACAGAAATAGCAAATAAAAAATGGACAGACTGTCCAATAAGAAAACTCCCCTGTCTGCTCAGGAAATAGGCTGCAGGTGTCTGACACTGCCACAGTTGTGAGTCGTGGGGACGTCTGTGAGGACAGCAGACAGCTGAGGTCTTGGCCACAGCTCCGGGTTTCACCGAGGCCTGATGGGACACAGGTGCCGGCCCCTTCTGGACTCGCCAGGTAAGGAATCAGGGTCATGAACCCGACGCAGTCGTCATCGGCGTGCTGTAAAGTCCCTGCCTGTGGTGTCCGCGTCGTCCTCCACAGGTCTCTAAAAGGAGCATTTTGACGGCTGGAGTCTGGTGGAGTTAGGTGGAGCCAGAAAATCCTAACTGTTCCAAAGCCAAACGACGGTAGAGTTTGGGAGGCGCGTGTGCGATATATCTGTCCATCATAAAGGTATAAAGGTATTTCTCCTGTGTTTATTGTTTTTGCACCAAAATCCTGAAGCAAATTCCTTGAATGTGTAAACCGACTTGGCCATAAAGCTGATTGTGATTCTGATTAACATACACAAAATTACTTTGATATAACTTTAATATTGAATTCTGTGTTAAGAGCTGGAGGGCCCCCCCCCACTGCAGTACATGATATTTGTCTGTACAAATATACATGTTACTACAGTACTATACAGTCGCACACTGTGCCTCTCATGGTTTGTCTATCTATTATTTATCTGTTATCTATTTTTACTCCCCTGACTTTGGTCGTCTGATGTTTTTTTCTTCTTGTACTGCTGTTTTTCCGTGTCTTACAGCGCATTTAACATTTTAATATATTGTCATTTTTCCAGCATCCCACTGTGAAGCACTGTGACCACAGTTTAGCTGGAAGCAGTACACCTGAGCATTAGATTATTATCTCTCCGTGAGCACTACACACAGGTTTACACCACCACACTGGATCAACACCGTTATATGTTTTATCGACAGCCTCTGGGACTGAAGCTGGTTGGATTAGAAGACATTTAACATCCGCCCACTTATACTCGACTGCTCCCTTTCTGCCAAATCAAGATCTTAACCACACTGATGGCGTGGCTGAAGGGGCGGCAATAGTTCTGACGCAGTTAGTCAACCAACAGAAAAGTAATCGCCAAGCATTGTGATAATTAACTCATTTTCAGTTGTTTAATCAAGCAAAAAATCCAAACACTTTTGCTTGATTTTGCAGTTTTCCTGTGTTGTTTATCCCAGTAAATTGAGCAAAACTTGGTTTTTGGACATTTGAAGACGTCACCTGGGGCCATCAGAACTTCCCGTGAGCATTTCTCGCTTTTTTTTTTTTTTTTTACATTTCATAGAGTGGAACGACTAATCAATTAATTGAAAATGTGACAAACAGATTGATCGATAATGAAAATATGTAAAAATATAAAATTTGTTGGACAGTCGGTCAATATGATGGTCCAACGCTTTTGGTCATTGCAATGAACTCTGGTACAGAAATTGCATGAATCCCACCGACCTTGATACTAAAACGATAATATTAAGCACGTTAGCAATGTAACACTAAGAGCAAAGGATGCTTAAAATTAGCCAGGCAATAAACACTTTCGTGCCGTGCTGAAACACAGGTGGGCAGGGCTGCAGGAGCTACTTTGGCTAGCAGGCCAACAAAGCATTCCACGTGTGGATGATTATTAATAAACCCTTTGTTGTTGTTGCCCTCTGTCTGTGTCCTCGCCATCCAGCATCCCTGCTACTCTGATGCTTGTCATCTTCTGTCACGCAGTCACATTATCGAGGACAAGGACACAGTCTTTCTCTCAAACGGGGACATTGGAGAGTCGCGGCAACGTCACAATTCAGCTGAATCCAATACACTTTGGTCATCCCTAGCGGGGCAATTAATCCTCTACAACCCCATTTGGGTTCTGGTGTACCAGAATTAAAACAAACGGGCTACTTTTGATGCTTTCCGATGACTTTGGACATTCAGTAATCAGGGATTTATCACGCTGTTGGTCTGCCAGACTGCTGTGAAGATATAACTATTTTTAGTACCAGACGTCCATGAAAGTTCACCATAGTGCCGGCATCCTGTGGGTAGTTAAAGGTTAATTCTCACATTCTTAAGCTCACAACTCTCTGAACTTTGGCCCCGCAGCTACAAGCTTCCTACAAGAAAGAGGAAGCGTTTGTCAATTTGCCTCGCCAGGTAAAAGCCATCGGAAATGTTGCTGCTTCCAGGAAAACCCTTAGTTATCTTATTTTTCCCGTTAGGAACAGCATCTCGCAAAATCACAGTGAGAACACATACCGGCGTGTGGCGAGAGTTTTAAAAGGCTAAAAGCAGCCACGTCTCTCGGTTAGCTTTGAAGTGGAGAGCCCTCAGTGGCAGCCATGCACAGTTTGTAGTGTTTAAACCTTGTAAATGTGAGCTAAAAATGGTTTGTTGAATCTGACACCACGTGTAAACGGAGGATAACTACCCTTGGTGCAGTTTAGGTGAGCGATGACGTGTCTGATTCTGTCCTTCTTGGCCCGTATAGATTAGCAGTACTTTAATCTGCACCTTATTCTCCCACATTTCCGTATAGATTTGACGTTTATTGTGCAAGATGAGAAAGAAAGTGGGGCATATTAACACTGTTGTGTCTTGTGACTCATGTTCAAACTCTACTTTACTGCACACTGAACTGGAAACGTCTCCCAGACGTCCAAATCAGGGCTGCAACTAACGACTATTTTCACTATCTATTAAAATGCTAATTATTTTATTCATTCATCGAAATAAATAAATCATGTGGTCTAGTAATACGTCAATAAATGTTGGGGGGAAAAATGTCCATCACCCAAATTCACAGATTAAAGTGTCTTGTTTTGTCGGACCAACAATTCAGAACCCAAAGATTTTCCGTTTAATATTAAAGAAAACCAGCAAATATTCACATTTAGGAGGCTGGAGCCAGAGAGTTATATTATTATATTGTAGTATATACTATTATTATATATTATTAATCTGAATATTTCGTTAATTGTCTATAATATGTCAGACAACAATGATAAATGCTCATCACACTTTCCCCTGAAAGGAGGCCTCTTCAAATGTCGAAGAGATTCAATCTACAATAAAACAAAACAGAGAAAAGCTCACATGTGAGAAGCTGGAACTAGAGAACATTTGACTGTTGACTTAAACCATTAATCGATTTTTAAAAAGACAGTCGCCAATTGATCTTCTGTTGATGAGGCTAATTGATAAATCGACCAATCTCTTCAGTCGTGGTCTAAATGAGCACCAGTGCAGTTTGCAATAACTTTTATTTCAGAGATTTCATAAATGTCTAAATCCGCAATACAGAAAGTTTTCTCCCATTTATCTTTGAAAAGATCGTATTTATGAAATTGGGATTTAATGATCAGAGCCACAACTGGGTTTACTGTGCTACATCATCAACTAACGTTACCCCTATATCTCTCCACAGTTTGCCACACAAAACAATGTGCTACAGCACGCAGATTAACGCCACGCAGATTAACGCCACAGCGTTCAGCAGGCCACGGTGCCAGATCACTGGAGGGCTGGAAACACTCCGGGGTGCTGCTCTGTGCTGCCGGGAGACGTTGCGAGAGCAGGAAACCAACCGGCGGTGGCTTTATTCTCACTTTGACCCCGTCACAGAAACAGCAGGGTCACAGATTTTACTGAACACCAGTAAACACCGGGGCTGCTACCGCGCGCAGCCCGGTGAAGGTGCTCGTCACACGCGCACACACACACAAGGGCAGACCCTCGGGTTCACGAGCACCAACCGTTGTTCCTCGCCCGGTTTAACCGTTAGGTTAGCCGGTTAGCTGCCCACCCGCCCGCCGCTGCTCGGTAAACCGGCCACCGGTGGTCGCCGTTAATGAGGAACACGTTCGCGCACGAGACAGCCTGGCTGTAACGGAGGATCGCCGTAACGTCAAATGTAACCTCACCCCGTTGCGTCAGATTAACACGAGACAACACACACACACATCCACGCGCTATCAGTTACCAACTTTCACTAATTTCCAAGACACCGTGTGCGCGAGCTCCACCTGCGGCGGCAAACCGCGCGCCGGCTGCGCTGAGATTGCGCCGGCGATAATTAGTACACGCGCTCACACACACACACACACACACACACACAGGTGTGTACTAAAAAACACACACACACACACACACACAGAGGGACACACTCGCCGAACCTGAGCGGGTCGGTCTGCTCTGGACTTACCTCCCTCCTGGTCCGGTTGGAGGCAGGCCGGGATGTTTTTCTTCCAGCCGGGCATGATGCACCTCAGGGCGGATAGGGAGTCCAGGGCGGCCCGCTAGCAGACACACACCACCAGCAGCGGGAGGAGCAACAGCAGCGGCGGCGACGGCAACATGGCTAGTTAGCTTTAGCTAAAGCTGCTACGCTACATAGGGATCCACCTCCCCCTGCGCTATGAGCCTACCTCACTCTACCACTCTCTCTCCTCTTCAAGCTCACACAGGCACGCGAACACCCCCCCCCCCTCTCTCTCTCTCTCTCTCTCCCTCCCCTCTCTTCTTCTCTTTGTCTATGTCTCTCTACCCCCTCCCCCTTCTGTAACTCTACCCCTCGAGCCTCGTTGTGGTCTCTGGAGGGGCGGGAGAGCGAGGTAGAGTAGTGGGCAGAGAGAGAGAGAGAGAGGGTGACGTGATGACCGTGAAGGAGCCCGCGAGGCAAACGGGGTACCGGGGTGACCGTACCCGAACCCCGCGTGTTTCACGAATCTAGCAAATCCGCTCGACAGACGGCGCCTAAACTGCCCGACTTGTTGTCAAATGTAGTTTTTTTTTTTGTCGTCTGAGCGATTTCTTTTGCGAGCACGCGCCAGCGGTGAGCACGCGCCCCCCCCCCCCCCCCGCCTTCATTCATTCATTCACTCATTCATTCATTCATTCATTCCTCGCGGAGACCACCCGGAGAGGCCGGCCGTCACACACGGACCTGCGGCGCACACGGGGATGCTTTTCTTTGCTACACTGCGACAAAATATGCAGAAATCGGAGCATTATTCTGACGCACAATTCTGCAAACATCAAGAATTTAAAACACACCAAGAAAAGGGACAAACTCAAATGGCACCTTGCCACAACCTGAGGGACATCCAGTGAAACACCACCATAAATAGTTCTTTTTTTGAGACCATTGTTGTTTGCTTGTTGGTTGATTGTCATATTTGCGTCACAATTTACACACTTATTATTACTGTTGTTATAACTGTTGTCATTTTTGGTTATGTATAACTAACGAGGTTTTTACTATTGTCAATACTTGTTTGCTCTGGCAATGTAAGCGCAGTCTTTTCGTGTTCAATGAAGCTCATCACACCGAGTCTGGCAGAGAGAGGAGCAAGTACAAAGAGAAATCCTCTGGGATCAATAAAACTCCCCCAGGCTCCTCGCAGCCGATACAAGACAAAAGATATGTGGATGAATCACTTCAAAGTGTTCAAACGACGACACTGAGACGGAGAAATCCAACACAAGCTATACAATCAGAGCTTGGCCTCCTCTGTGACCTCGCTCTGCGCCCAGCCTGTTTGCCACAGCGCTACCTGATTTCCTGAGAGAGGAAAGCTTTACCCGTCAATATTTTAAACAAAACCCATTGAAATCATACAAAATAACGTGTTAATATTTACAAGTTAATATATATGGACGGGGAACCGCTAAACCCCCTCCCCTGAACAGTGAATGTCCAGCCATGGCATTTAACGGGTTTGGAGTTTGGTATCTTTATTCGCAACCACATTTACAAGAGCACAGATGCAAGGAATGCATTGAGCTGTGTTGATGTGCTCCAGTGTAAGCTGTAACAGTTCCCATGTCTGGCTAACTAGCTTCCTACCCACAGTAGTAACCCAGGTTACGTGAAAAAACTGCGACGTTCAAAGGCCAGCGCATCCACTGCGTGGCAGCTGGTGCTATCAGAGTTTAGGCTAAAGTTAGCAGCTCTGCCCGTTGCTGTATTTGGTAGCCGCCAACGCTACCCGAGATAGCGTTGCGTTTTGCGTTGAAACATACCGGTTGAAAAATGCGAACAAGTACGTAAGCTAAGCAGCCAAACACGGGTCCGTGCTGTATTTTTAGGCCGACAACATCAACACTTAAGCACTTATTGGTGTTGTTTTACCATATTTTCACACAAAATGACTTTGTGTTTGACAAAAAACAGCGGGGACATGAGATACCGCCTGTGTCCCAGGAGGTAAAGCAGGCCAAATTCAGCTATTCGACCGCAAATATTCAGTTGAAAGCTCCGGGTGAAGCTAGTGAGTGGACCTTGAGTTAAAGTTTCGGGAAATCTGCTTAATTTGTTTTTTTGCACGGTTAGTTGAAAAGAAAGATACCACTCACATTTATGATTGAATGAGCGATTTGTATTTCTTCTTTTCGGTGTTAATAACACACAACAAGAGTATTGGTGCGTTACACATTTTCTCCGTATCTGATTTTGGTGGGATTATGTGAGGATCAGAAATATCAGCTTTAGCTCCCTAAAATACGCTGAAATCAAGCTTATTGGTGTTGAGTTCGTGGCGTCCAAAGAGCTAAAAAAAATGCACCTTTAAAAAGGTTACCAGATATAACACCGTTATTATGATCCACAGAGCTTAATGTGAACCGTTTGGTCCTCCCTGTACACAACGGTTTCCCAGAGTAAGATTATGATGGTGTATTTAAAACATATTGAAATATGTTTTGTTAAATTATATATTGAACCCTCCCAGAAACCGAGAGTCCTGACCCCAAGGTCAAAAAACGGTTTCTTTTCTTTAACGGGAACACACATATATACAAACACAGAGACGCAAATCATTATTCTCATCCTAGCAAACGTGTGTTTCAGACAATACATTAATACCAAATATGTTGTAAAGACACATTTCAAATTCTGTCAATCAACAATCTGCTGTCTGCTGCGTTACAGTAATGAAGCTGCAGACTATTAACCTGCAACCCACACACACACACACACACACACACACAGGTATTTGAAGTGTCCTTCCTGTCTGGACTCGCCTCTGAGGAATTCGCCCCACAACTCCACCCAGCTGTGGATTAAAGGGGAATTCTGCCAAAAGTCACCCTTTTATTTTTCAAGTCGAAGTAGAGAACAAAGCAGTGGAGGAGAGGCCACGCATTACAGGATAAGCATTCAGTAGCGATACGACAGGAACCTTTGACCTTTTTGCTACTAGTTCTGATCCAGGAATATTTATTTTCCTGCTGTCATTAAGCAAAAAAAAATACAAAAACTATTTACTGAACAAAAAAGCCCTCCCCTGCTCAGCGAACGTGCAGCCATAGTAAAGAGTTTGGAGTTTATTAAGCCGTACATTAACCAAAATTACAAGAGCAAAAACGTAAGGAATGCATTAAACTGTGTTTATGAGCTCTAACGCAAGATGAAGTGTGTTCAAGAGTTCATTTTTCTGATAAGTTTGGTTTTAATTAGCTATTTGATGCTCTAAAAAGGGGGTGTCCCGTCATGATTGACAGCTGAGGCCGGCTTGCGGCCCCCGGTTGAGTTGGCCGGGTGTGTGGGCGGCGGGACCTCGATACCGCGGCTGCTACTGCGCTGGTTTGCAAATGACGTCAAAAGCGCAAGATGGCATCTCCGGTATCCAGGATATTTTGGCTTCATTTTTGTACAGTGGGAGGCGGAGACGCGGCGTCCATCTCTATATGGTTGAAACATACCGGTGTGGCTTAGCAAACTGTCAAGTGAGGTAGAGAGGTCAGGCACACGATATGAGCAAAGAAAAGAAAAGTGAAAGAACAGGAGCGAAATCAATCATTATAAAGCTCAATAAACATATTCAGGTTTTAAAATATGAATATACAAGAGGCACTAAGAATAAAAGATATTTTCATATGTCAGTATACAGATTTTCTATTTTTCTATTCCTCCTCTAAGATTTAAAGTTTAGTATTAAAGTGGTTTAAAGGCTGTTAGTTTAGCGAACAAACAATCTGGATTCTGTTTGCAGCGAACTGGACTCGATGGTTTGACAATCGGAAATGAATAGAACAACAATCTGGACCCAAACCACTGGTTCTAAAACACCAGATTTAATAGTCTGACAACAACCGTGTTTAATTGACAGCCGTCAACATGACGACCAGCCATCTTTCATCCCCAGCGGAGCTGTGGAGGAGGGGGGTGGAGGAAGAGAAGCAGTGAAGTGGAAGAATGTGTCTCTGCAGGCTACAAGACAAAAAGCGACTGAGACTGACCTCAATATGGAGAGAGAGAGGTAGACAGTCGGACAGAGACGTGTGATGAATCCCTGCAAACATTTACACCAAATTCATAGCAGTTGATCGTTGTTATTAATTATTACACTTAATTTCTATTAAGTTATCGTCATTTAACCTTTTGTACTCTGATGTAACCACTGGTGGATTAGCCTTTACACATTCACGGGTGAACACCGTTGAAACCCACCCAATTTTATTTTAGTTAAGGTCCCAACGTTTCCAAAAATTCCACATATTTCACACCAAGTCTGGGAGAAAAGTGTTAAAATGATGCACACAACTAACTAAACATTTGCTTAAAAATGTATTCTTGACCTTTAATTAATATCTGTTCAGGACCTTTCGATTACATCACATGACCTTCATCAGCAGATGGAGTTTGCCCAGTTAACATGGAACTGTAGATGTTTAAATATCCATTGTTTTCTGTGCATTTTTGGTTATAAGATTTCCGTCAGTGTAAGAATCATGTAGCGTCTTTAAAAGAAAGTGTTGGAACAAGCTGATACAGAAGTGATACTGTCGTATGATCTGTCAAGGGAACATTTTAAAGCAAAACCAAGAGTTTTAAATGTTATAACTTTATTGGTAGAGCACCTTGCTGCACACTGACAAAATAAAAGTTCAGTGAAGAAATTAACGGCGCTTACCTGTGACAGAAAATACAAATAACAGACTTTCATCAGTGAAAAACAAGACAGTCTACAGCCATGCTAGCAGCTAAATGCTAACATCATGCTGATGTTTAGTAGGTATAATGTTAGGATGTTAACCTTTCCTAACATTTGCTAATTAGCACTAAACACACAGAACAGCTGAGGCTGATGGGAATGTCATGAGTTTTGCAGGTATTTGGTCATAAACCAAAGTACTGGACAAACAGAAAAGTTTGACATCATGGTGGCGCTAACTAAAAAGTCAGAGGATCACCAAAGGGAACCTTAAATGTCTACCAAATGTCACAGCAATCGATCCGACAGTTGTCGAGGTTTTTCATTCTGGACCAAAATGGTAGCTTGACCAACAGACCTACATTGCCATCCGTAGTTCCGCTAGTGTGGCTAAAACAATTAATAAGTCAATTATCATTTTTTTGTTACCGTCACAGATTAAGCAGAAAATGATGTGAACACAGAGGCTCTGATCACACGAGTTCAGAACACCCAACCTCAGCCAGCGGAGCCACAAAAAGGTTTAAACTTCAGTAAACGCTTTAAACCTGTTCAGAAATGAGCATGTTAGGACCTGTTTGTCCACTTGGACTCTTTGTGAACTCTTATCAACACTTTGTGTGTGGTCACCTGATCGTTACGCTCATACGTGATGGTGTAATAATGTGCTGCTTTAACAGCCTCCACTCTGCGGATTTCAGGCTTTCCACCAGTTCCAGGGCGTTCCAGTTCATCCCAAAGGTGCTGGATGGTGTTGAGGTCAGAGCTCTGTGCAGACCAGTCAAGTTCTTCCATACCAAACTGGGGAAACCATGTCTTTCTTAACACCTGGGAGTTAAATCCTTACTTACTGGCTTTTGAATGAAACGGCAGATTGTGCAGAGGCAGTGCACCTTTAGGGACTCTCCACTTCAGTTTTCTTGGAGCAAAGCTAAACAAAGCTTTTCAGTAGTGGAGGTGCTGAAAATGTGAGATATTTTAAAATCCAAACAGACATCTGAGCTCAAAATTTAACTTTCAGAGCTAAACACGTTCAATGATCATGTTCATGATATATTTATTACCTAATTATTAAGCTTTCGTTTTGCTTTTGTTAATCTTAAAGCTTTTATTTCATATTTATTGCCTGTTTTTACTGGTCATGTATTGCACCTTGCTTTATATTTACTAATTGATTGATTGTATTAATATATTGGTGTGTTTTTTTAATTAATTGGGCTCCTGAGCAACGGTAATGTTCTCCTGAAATATGTGTTGGTTTGTGTGAAAACATTGTTGTGGCGGCTGTGAGCTGTCCAACTTGTATATCTTCTGTTTTTTGTCTAGTTTCCCCTTTCTAATTATAACAGTAGGCTTATAACAATCTAATGATATAATAGTATAATAGTATACAGCTTTTACTTTAAGTACATTTCCTGATTATACTTACATACTTTTACTCAAGTAAAATTTTGCAGGACATTTACTTGTAAAGTATTTTTTACAGTGTGGTATTAGTACTTTTACTAAAGTAAAGAATCTGAATATTTCCTCCACCACTGAAAGGTAGCAATACAATAATGTAGAAATACTCCATAACAAGTAAAAGCCCTGCATAAGTAAAAGTACTTAAGTATCATCAAAGTATTCTTGAAGTACCTGTTCTACAGTGAAATGTGACTGATGTATTATTATATATTATATTATTAGATTGTTAATACTGATGCATCAGTGATAGAGCAGCATTTTACTGTTGTAGCTGTAGGTGGAGTTAGTTTTAACTACTTTACATACAGTTAGTTAGTTTAACTACTTTATATAGAGTTAGCCAGTTTTAACTGATTTATATACAGTTATCTAGTTTTAACTACTTTACATACAGTTAGCTAGCTTGACTACTTTATATAAAGTTAGCTAGTTTAACTAATTTATATACAGTTAGCTAGTTTAACTACTTTATATAGAGTTAGATTTAACTACTTTACATAAGTTAGCTAGTTTAACTGCTTGATATAGTTAGTTTTAACTAATTTACATAAGTTAGCTAGTTTAACTGCTTTATATACAGTTAGCTAGTTTTAATTACTTTATATACAGTTAGCTAGTTTAACTACTTTATAGAGTTAGTTTTAACTACTTTACATACAGTAAACTTGTTTAACTACTATATATAGAGTTACTTTACAGCCGAAAGGAAAAGAAGAGAAGTTTTAACTACTTAAACATATAGTTAGCTAGTTTTAACTGCTTTATATACAGTTAGCTAGTTTAACTACTTTATATACAGTTAGCTAGTTTTAACTGCTTTATACAAAGCTAGCTAGTTTAACTACTTTAAACACAGTTAGCTAGTTTTAATAACTTTATACACAGTTAGATAGTTTAACTACTTTAAACACAGTTAGCTAGTTTTAATTACTTTATACACAGTTAGCTAGTTTAACTACTTTATACACAGTTAGCTACCTTAACTACTTCATATACAGTTAGCTAGTTTAACTGCTTTATACACAATTAGGTAGCTTTAATTACTTTATATAAAGTTAGCTAGTTTTAATCACTTTATATACAGTTAGCTAGTTTTAACTTCTTTATACACAATTAGCTAGTTTTAATTACTGTATATACAGTTAGCTAGTTTTAACTTCTTTATACACAATTAGCTAGTTTTAATTACTGTATATACAGTTAGCTAGTTTTAATTACTATATAAACAGTTAGCTAGTTTTGTGGAGTGGTTCCTAAACTAGGGGTCACAAGTGAAAAGGGGTGCCCATTTACTTTACAGATTCTATGTTGGGACTATTGTTCTCAGTTAGGAGTAGTCTTATGATTATTCTAAGTATTTGATAGAAGACACAGTATTTAAAGTACAGTATATAAACTCCTGAGTTTCATATAAAATCTACCACCTTCATCAACATTACCATGGTGGCTGTTATCATTACCACCACCGTCTTCATCATCATCACAATTATCTGCAGCCTTCTTCCTCTTCATTATCTTTTTCTTCATGACTGCATTATTTTCATCCCCCTACCCATCATGGGCATCATTACCGCCATTGTCAGCATATAATAGGGTGTAATAGATCTGTATTCATCACACCTTCATCATATTTTTTATCATCATCATCACATCACAATCATAATCATTTCCTGAGAGGCATCTGAAGAAGACTGCGAGTGTGTGTGTGTGTGTGTGTGTGATGCAGCTGGAGCCTCATTTCATAGATTACTGTCAAACGCTGTCAATGCATTAACGCACACACACACAAATCACAGCATGCATATGTCAGTGGCTGCATTATGTGTCAACAGGGAGAGAGCGCCTGGGGGTTTGTAAACATCCCACTCAACTGATCTGTGACTCATCTCACACACACACACACACACACACACACACACACACACACGCACACACACACACACACACACACACACACACACACACAAACACACTGAATGCATTCAACCAGCATGAATAAACAACAACAGCATCCTGAATATCCCGAATCTCTCTCCTGCATGTAGAAATGTACTGTGTGTGTTTTAATGTCCCTGTGTGTGTGTGTGTGTGTGTGTGTGTGTGTGTGTGTGTGTGTGTGTGTGGGTGATTCATTATCAAGCAGAGGATAATGCGCTCAAAATAGCTTTAAATACATACAGAGAGAGAGAGAGAGAGAGAGAGAGAGAGAGAGAGAGAGGTAGATGTAGAGCTCTGTACATTTGTATTTGACTCTCTGCATGTCTCTCTCACTTTAATTCATCCTGTAAACAGGAAGTCGCTCTCACTAAGGTTTTTTTTGAATAGAGACACCTGCTGCAGGTGATGCAGGCGATGGATGATTCACAAGTGGAGGTGACGATAAAATCAAGTCGGCTTTATCTCCGCAGCACTTTAAACGCTTGCTCTGAAGTGCTTCAACATCGAAGAACATCAGAGATGCAGACAGCAGCAGGCTCGTCCTCTATCTGCACAAAGTCCGACACAGTTTAAGACCAGACAGGTGACTATAGGTGAAGAGGTTAAAATTGAAAACTGACAGATATCACCATGAAACGTCCCCAGTCCCCAGATTACTGACATTAAGACAATAATGTTATGTTTAAATTATGCAAATGGAGGCACTATCTTAATAAAAATGCACTAATTTGCATACGTTTCCAGAACTGAATCCTGAACACTGGATTTGTTGACATATTAGAGTCAAAGGTTTTTGCAGAGGGAATTGTTGGTATCTCTTTTTATGACTCCATGAACCAGAAAATACTGTCAACAGCCATAAAAAAAAATCTATTTTTGCTATGTTTTCAGGAATAAAATGTTATGTAAATCAGGCTATGAATGATGTATGAACAAACCCCTCTGTAAAAACCTTCAGAGTATAGATAGGAATGAAATTGGAAAGTTTGTTGTATGTAAGAGCTACTGAAGTGGGGATTTCTGGCTAAGAGTACGAGGAAAAAGTCATTTGGAGAAAATGGCATTTAAAGACGTGTATTGTAAAATTCCATACATTTTCACACGATACAGGAGAATAAGGGTAACATTTATAACCAATAGATATCACCGTGAAACTTCCCCAGTTGATTACTCACATTAAGACAATCATTTTTTTGTATTACAAGTTTTTAGAAATGTTATGTTTAAATATGCAAATGAGGCACTATCTAACGTTCACTTTTGGTGAATTTAAGAGAAATCTACAGACGCAAATAGACAAAGTGCAGTAAAATAAACACCTAAATGTGTATTTTGCGTTTTTTCCAATAGTCTGAAAGAAGAAAAAAATCTCAAAATTGACCAGCGCATGAAAAATGTATGTAAAAAGAAATGTTTTTTGCCTGAAGTGTCTTGTTAAAGCCTTTGTAGAAGTTCCCTAAAGTAGGAGCTCAGGTTTCAGGTGGAGCAGTAGGGACAGAAGTTCAGAAATATGAGAAGGGTGAAGACATGTACTTTACATGGCCGAATGCTGTGGTGGAAAGTATTTATTAAGTTCTGTTTTTCTATTATGCGATTCATTTTCTATACCTGTATTCTTCATTTATTTTTACTGGTTTCTTATTATTTGCATTATTTATTGTTACTCAGCTTTATTATCTTCGCAGAAGCTTTGGACACAGAAGGTTGCGTCTGCCTCATATTAGCTTCACCTGAACTTTAGAACGCATTACTGCATTATCGTATTTTGTCCCCCGTCACTTACATTGAAGTCACATTAGGAAGGCAACAATTACAGCAACATGTTCGGCACTGAAATTGTAATATTGTATTCAGATATTTGTTTGGAGTTGAAAACATCTCCACTACTGAAAAGCTTTGTTAAGCTTTGTTAAAGAGATTCAAGGTCAACGTCAGCAGAGAGTGCAGAATCAGCCTTTTCATTTCAAAACCATTATTGTGAATAAAATGAAGCACCCATATGCATTGAAAGCATATGCAGACTCCCATACATTTTCCTGTGTAGTCAAAATAATTGATTATAAGAAACCAGCCTTGGCTGGACACTGTTGGCAGGTGGATTAATGTTGCAACTGTTGTAATTATCGATTTATCTGCTGCTTATTTTCTTGACTAACCAGTTAATCGTTTTGCCATTAAATATCAGAAAATAGTACAAGTGGAAGTTACTGCACATGCAAATGCTGCAAATGCACATTCCTTGTTTGGTTCGACCGACAGCCCAAAACCCAAAGATATTCAGTTTATTTTCATTAGGGGGGAGGGGGGAGCAGTGAGCAAGTTCATTTTTGTAACTCTTGCATGAAGAATGAATAAAGGGGTGACTCAATAATCAAAATGGTTGCAGATCATTTTGATTAGTAATAGCTCTGGGGGGCTGAGAGGGGGGTTTATACTGCATAGGGTTGGATGTAGGCCTACGGTTAAAATGTCACTCAATGTAGTTTCATTGCAGTTTGGATTTATTGTATTTGGAACTTGTATAATATTAACTGCCTTTCTTCTCTTTGTATAGGATAATTATTTTTTTTTACATGTTCCCGGACAAATACATTTAATACAATGAATATACAGTATCTTATTACTATTATCAGTGTTATTTGAAATATGGAGGAAAACTCTATGGTGGGCCTTATGAGTGTGCAAACAAAAGTTTCTGGGTGGCATCTGAGTCTTATTAAAAAAAAAAAAAAAAGAAACGTGTGAAAAAAAAACTTCCCAAAGTGTGACCTTCGACCCCGCAGCGTCCGTCCTGGTAACCCCGCCCCTCTGCAGAGAGAACGGGAGCTCCATTCAAACAAACCCAAAGTGCGCGCCCCGGGATGCGACAGTCGCTGTAGGAAGAGAGAAAGGCGACAGAAGCAGCAGAGGAGCCAGAAACACACGCTTCACCTCACGAATAGGACCACCAGGGCGGCCGGACAGACAGCCAGACAGCCAGAGACGCAGACAGCCCGTCAGCAGCCGGAACACACACACGGAGCGCAGTCTGCTAGCAGGAGGCTAACGGCTAACAGTACCGACATGGCGAGCGCCTCGTACCACATCTCCAACCTGCTGGAGAAAATGACGTCCAGCGACAAGGATTTCAGGTAAAATACCACCTCAGCAAAGCGCCTGCACGGCTTACATTGTCAGCTCAAACGGTTCGCCTTCTGTGTTAGCGACAGCGGCTGGACAGCCGGCGGTGGTCTCTGTCGGGCCTCGGGCTGCCATGCTAACTGCTAGCCTGCCACCTGTCTGATCATCGTCACATCGCTAGCTAGCTAGCTCACAGCGGTGGCGCCCGTTGGCGTTTGATTCGGCAGCGGGTTGAACTCGGCGACAGCGCGAACAGCTGGTTAGGGAGCTCGCCCGCCGCACATCGCGCTAAACTGGCAGCCGGGTCGCAGGCAAATACCGCCTGTTAGCAGTTAGCCTGCCCGCTGGCTGGCTAGCTCGTCGCCAGCACTAACTCCTGTCACGCCGCAAGCTAGCGTGATGTCAGCTGTCGCGTGTGACCGAGTTGTTGCGGTGCTATGCTGCGCCGTGGAGTTAGCCGTGAAGCCGGGATGTCAGCTGACTGACTGGGGCTCAGCCGTGCAGGTAGCTGAGAAGCAGACAGTTGAGGCGGTGTAGTAACGTTGGCGTGTCGTGCCGGCTAACTATCACGGCGCTTTGGGGGTGTGGTAGCATTGGCCGCTCAGGTAAGAGCATGTAAACACACTGGGGCAGGTCAGAGCTTCAGGCCATCACTGAGATGGATGCTGTCAGTGGGAACAGCATCTATTTTAAATGTGCAATCAGTCTATTTGAGGTGATTTAAATGTTGGAGGCTGCTTTTGATTGCGCTGTGTTTCCACTGTAAAGCCCGTGTGAGCCGATCATAAATACCTAGAGATGTCTTTACTCTGCTACTGAGGACTGCAGATCAGGTTTATCTGGTCAATCAGTACCAATGCTGTCCAACTTTGTCATCTGAGTAAGCCATATATTCAGGCTGAAGCGATTAGTTGGTTAAACGTTTAAGTCAAGCGACATAAACGTTGATAATCACGTTTGTTTAACATAACTTTAAGCAAGAGTTCACTAGTTCCAGCTTCTACACATTTGCATTGTTCATATTTGCTGTTTTGTTTTAGTCTTCAATGGTAGCAAAGTGAATATCTTTGGGTTTTTGAACAGTCGTACTGTGAAGACATCATCTTGGGCTGTAGGAACATGTGGTGGGCATTTTCTAATGTTTTTGGGGCATTTTATAGACCAAATAATTAACAGAAAAGTTAATCAGCAGGTTGATCGATCATTAAAATGGTTTGTTGCAGCCCTTATTTACGATCACGCACATCAGACGCTCTGACCTTATCAGTGTTCCCGATTTATTACAAACGTGGGTCCTATTTTTGTAGTTTTATCCATTTCTATGTGTAACAATGAGAGCTGAAAAATGATGCTGTACGCCGCGGCCACATTGTAGTCTGCGATCTGCACACAAGCGTTTGGTTGGACGCAACATGCAGCCCTTCAAGTGCAAGTTAGTTTTCTTGTCATGCCAGAGAGAGAAGAGTAAAAACAATCACAGTAACAATCACAGTTTTTTTTATTCCATTACAGTTGGTAAAAGACATTTTTGTTTATCAAATGGTCAGAATTAACAGGAAAAAGCATCATCTTGCTTTGCCAAGTCTTGGTGTCAGTGTGTTCCTTGTGTCTTAACGTGTGTGATATATAGAAATCGGTGTTACGAGGAAGGCAAAGGACAGTGGGATGAGACAATTCAGTCCTCTCCCAGAGAACAAACCCCCCCCCCCCCATTTTTTACAGATCACATTCAGAGCAAACCGCTCTCTTTTGTAAGCTGCTCGAGGACGATCACAGCCAAAGTTGGTAGCACAACTAATCAGTTTCAGCACTCCTGACAGCAGCCTTCTCTGTACGAGAAGTCCGTGAAATTGTGAGGCTTGTCAGTGTCCGCTCCCGTCGCTGTAGAAATTGCTGCTGACCCTGTACAAGAAAAGCAAGACGAGTCATTTCAATCCCGATCTGAGCGCTTTTAATACAGAGTCTGTATCAGCAGATGCTCCGCAGGCGACATAATTACGCTTTCTTTTTAGGTGACGTGTCTCTGCCACTGACCTCGCACTATAATTTCTCTTAACGCGGAGCTATTCGGCTGTCAAACGTATATAAATTGCTTTTCTAATTTTAATGTGTGCTCTGCGCAGGCTGTGTCACGGAGGAAAATACAAATTCATATAAAGAAGTTAATATCATCATCCGGAAAGCGATTCCAAACAGCTTGTATGTCATCCAGTTGACACATGGACAGTGTTAGTCTGGAGCTCCAGATAGAAGAGAGAGTCTTACCTCATTTTCCTTTGTCCCCATTTATAAACGCACTTTAGGTCGAGGCCAGTATGTGGATATAAAACACTCAATAGTTTGTTTGAAACACATTTCACTAAAAGCTAATGACATAAATGTAGCTGTAGTTCCTCTAAAGTGGAGACACCTTTTAGCCCTGAACTCCGGCTCTCAGGCTGGTGAGCAGAGCCTGAAACAATTAATCTTCTTGTATGTTGCGTGAAGTCCTACTACTTGTTTAAATCAGCCTTTTTCTTCATGGCCAAAACACAGCGAACCCTCATCGGTTTTGTCCGTTCACAATTACAATAACTTTTTTAAAATTTCATTTAAACAAGATGACAAAGCAGCATCACTTTGTGGAGGTCTACAGTGAACAGAGAGCAAGAAGAGGAAGAAGAAGACTATGAGCCGCAGGTGGCTGGAAGAGGTCTTGTTTTATTTCCATCCCAGAACAGCCTGAAGCAGGAATTACGCTCCTGCGGAGAGTCACGTTAACCTGCGCGCCGCGCGAGCTAATTGGTAGGCCGAGCATGCTGTCGGGAAGTTTGGACGTACGTTTCAGCGTTTGCTTTACGTTGTGGTTTGCTAAACGTTATGCTCAGCGATTCCAAGTGGACGTCAAACCCACGATCCGTATAAAAGAAACTCGCACTCAAACGTGTCCGAACGACCCATGAACGTTCACTTCCAGGAGAAGCTTTTTGCCCCTTTTGAGGCAAATTGTGATTCGTGACATTGGGCCGTGTAAACAAAACGATTATATTTAGTTGTATGCAGGAAATGTTGATCTGACTCCACAGCCGGTTTGAGTTTCTGATTTTTATTGTTTTAACTAGTTATTGATTTGTCTTGTTCTCTCCAGGTTTATGGCCACTAACGACCTGATGTCGGAGCTGCAGAAAGATTCAATCAAACTGGACGACGACAGCGAGAGGAAGGTCTGTTTTATAAACTGCTGTTTGTATCGGGTCAGTTTGTCTCGCGGCTGAAGAGCTTTAGATTTGAACAAACCCAAATATTGACACGTTGATCAACAGGTGGTGAGGATGATTCTCAAACTGTTGGAGGACAAGAATGGAGAAGTTCAGAACCTGGCAGTCAAATGGTAACAACAGCTAATGTGAACTTATATCTGCCGTATTTACTGTGTATTTACTTACTTTCTGTTCCCACCTGGCTGCCCATATGTTAACCGTGGGTGCGTTTGTTTCGTCAGCCTGGGGCCCCTGGTCAGTAAGGTGAAGGAGTACCAGGTGGAGACGATCGTGGACACTCTGTGCACTAACATGCTGTCGGACAAAGAACAGCTCAGAGACATTTCCTCCATCGGCCTCAAAACTGTGATCGGAGAGTTACCGCCTGCCTCCAGTGGTAAAAAATACTACTTCAAACTATGACAACTACTTCTACCACTGCTTTCACTTACATAACCACATGTCTCTAGTGGTATATGCTAGGTTTTACTACACATACATGATGTATTTCCACTTGTTCTGATGTTGGATGTACGGCCATTCCATTGGTAGATTAAATAATGCAGTACTACTGATATTACTTGTACTTGTACTACAATGTCTCTGTGTCTCTTAGCTTTGCTGAGCTTTTGTTTGCCGTTGGCTGCTATTCAGAGCTAAATAGACAAATGTTAGGACGATAAATACTTGTGCTTGTCTGTCCCCTACAGGTTCTGCTTTAGCTGCCAGTGTTTGTAAGAAGATAACGGGTCGACTGACGAGCGCCATCGCCAAACAGGAAGACGTGTCCGTCCAGCTGGAGGCACTCGACATCATGGCGGATATGCTCTGCAGGTACGCTACCTGTGTTTTACATGTTTGGACGGTTTTACCAAACAGTGATGTGCCAGTATCAAATTTTCATGCTACAGTTATTAGCACGGGAAACTTATGATATTCACCAAACGTTCCTGAAAAGCGGCTATTAGTGCTTGAATTTAGAAAAAAAACAAGCTCACACCTTGGATTCTATTAAACCTAACAAACTGATCAGTGAACTGTATATTACAACTTTGCCGCCATCAAATACCAGCAGCAGGGTGGAAGGTGATGCCTAAAGAAGAACGTGCACAATCAGCTTTCCTCTCTCGCTTCAAAGTTGCCTCGCTGTGTCCATAAACTAGCAACGCTTCAGCTAATGTTCACATTCACCTTTAGCCAAATGTAGTAAAAGTGTATGGAATCGGAGGGTTTCGCCCCTGGTACACCGGCACAGCTCTACTGCTAACTCTGATCTTTGTCTTTTTTGTAAGTTTGTCTGGAATATAAAAACAACAATTAAGTGTGTGCCTGTGTGTGTGTCTCTCTGCAGACAGGGAGGTCTGCTGGTGAACTTCCATCCCTCCATCCTCAGCTGTCTGCTCCCTCAGCTCACCTCCCCCAGACTCGCTGTCAGGAAGGTACGTCTGATCTCTGACCTTTTTTTTTTTTTAAAATGTAAAGTACATCATTTCCGGAGCCAGTATACATTGATTGCATCATCACGTACCCGTTGTGTTGTTGTTGTTGTTGTTGTGTGAATGTTTCAGAGGACCATCATGGCTCTGGGCCACTTGGTCATGTCCTGTGGGAATCTGGTCTTCATCGATCTGATCGAGCACCTTCTGACCGAGCTGGGGAGGAACGACAACATGTCGACCACCAGAACCTACATCCAGTGCACGGCCGCCATCAGCAGACAGGCTGGACACAGGATCGGTGAGACGGACGAGACGCGTCAACCGCCAAAACATAGCAGAAGAGAATGAAATCTGAACGCAAGAACACGCCAGATTCACATCAAGCTTCCATGTTCCTGGATTTGACTTGATTTTCGGACAATAACCCTTTCGAATGCTTTGCGTTTGAGCAAACTAAAAACGTTTCAGGACCTCTTACTAACTGTCCACCTCTGACCTACTCTCTGTCTGTCTGTTTAGGAGAGTATCTGGAGAAGATCATTCCTCTGGTAGTGAAGTTCTGCAACGTTGATGATGACGAGCTCCGAGAGTACTGCATCCAGGCCTTTGAGTCCTTTGTTAGGAGGTAATACACGCAGTGATGCTGCCAAAGTACTCTTACAGTTGCAGTTGCACTTGTTTTATTGTTCCTTGTCGTTACAGATGTCCTAAAGAAGTTTACCCCCACGTTCCCACCGTCATCTCGATCTGCCTGCGCTACCTGACCTACGACCCCAACTACAACTTCGACGATGAGGACGAGGACGACAACGCCATGGACGCAGAGCAGAACGATGAAGACTACCAAGGTACTGAATTATTAGTCAGTCCAAGTTAAGATGCTGTGTGTGACTAGCATCTCATAGCAGCACTGAATTATTGTCGTGAAGATGATGTTGGTCGCTCCGTTAAGCAAAGGATTACCACGAGCGTAGTACAGGTGTTTACGGATGAGTCTTTACGACTGATCACCTCCTTCATGTAGCACAACCAACGAGTCAAACTCGAGTGTATGACAGGACAGGACACCGCCGACGTTGATCCGTTGTGTCGCATCAATGTTGCGTTGGTTATTTGTTGTAAAGCAGGTGGCTAAAAAGGCTTTTGAAGCAGTTTATTTTTCCCAAAAAAGAATCTACTTCGCGTGACAGAAGGTTATATTAAAGGCTGTTTCATGAGTGCTGCGCTGTGGATGATGACAGCTGGCGTCTCTGTGTGTCCAGGAAGCGACGACGAGTACAGTGACGACGACGACATGAGCTGGAAGGTTCGACGGGCGGCCGCCAAGTGTTTGGACGCCGTCGTCTCAACCCGCCACGAGATGCTGCCAGAGTTTTATCGCTCCGTCTCTCCGGCGCTCGTCTGCCGCTTCAAGGTGCCGTCAGACTCTGCTGTCCCCTCACTGCTTACTCCTCCATCGCCGCCGCCGCCGCACTCTGGCGCTGTGCTTTCATCTCCTCATCACTCAGCTCTGATTGCTAATTAGTTTTGACAGCAGCAATTTTAAAAAGCTCCTCACTTATCCGAACTTTAGCTGGAGAATGTGACGAGTCAACACCAATTAATTGATTACTTTGGATACCTGCCAATGAAACCAATATGTTGCTTTCTGTCGCACTGATCTCCATCTCTTTGATTTGATTTGATTTTTTACCTGTCGATCGGAGTAATCCGACTGCTGTCAGTTTGGCTAACGATTGTCTGTGGACCGGCCTCATCCCAACCTATCGACCTCATATATGTAATCCATACTTGTCGATCTGACTGGACCTTCCTGTCTGTCTGTAGGAGAGGGAGGAGAACGTGAAGGCGGATGTCTTCCACGCCTACCTGTCGCTGCTTAAACAGACCAGACCGGCTCAGAGCTGGCTGACTGATCCAGACGCCATGGAGCAGGGCGAGACCCCGCTAACCATGCTGCAGAGCCAGGTGACGACATAAATGAGGATGTGTTTATATGTGGGGACGTTTTAATAATGCTATCTGGTTGGAAATGGGAAGAAAGTACATTTCTGGGAGCTATAACAGATAATGAATGGGGCTGGAAACCACATATAAATTACATCAAAGGAAACATTTCAAAGTAGTTTGCAATACTGTATAAAATGTTATATATATATATATAGTTCCATATACAACTTACTGTGTTAAAGTCTGTTGAAATGCATATAAAACAAATTCAATTTTCACACTTCAAAATAGAGCCGTAAGAACTGTAAACTAAACTACTCACCATGAGCCAACAAACTCCGTGTTTTATTACATTAAAGACTAGAGATTTAGATCTTCGGTTGACTTTTTAAAAACGGCTCAAATCACGTTTAGAGTTAAAAGTCACCTGAAAGTGTCCAAAGGTTTGTTTTTAAAACGAGAGAAAGTCGATGCGATTTTAAGAGAAATCAGAACGTTTTCAAAAGAATCGTGAGGACGAATGAAACATTTACATTTAGTCATTTGGCAGACGCTTTTATCCAAAGCGACTTACACACGAGAACATTCACAAACCGAAGGCGCAGCTTCGGGAGCATTGTGGGGTTCAGCATCTTGCTCAAGGATACTTCGACGCACGGCTGGGGGATCGAACCGCCGACCTTCCGATTGGCAGGCGACCGCTCTGCCGCCAAGCCACAGCCGCCAAGCCACAGCCGCCCCGTTGGCCAAATCGTTATATTTCTGTTGAAGAGGTGAATTCACGGAACAGCTGTAGTGAGGAACACATGTAGCGCGCTTAGCGAGTTTATAAAGAACAATAACAAATTATTGATCAAGTATGAAAGGAAACGATCAGAAAGCCACGTTGGCATCAGCGAGCTCGGGTGTAAAAAGTGTCGGCAGCTTCACCATTTTCAGACTGCAGATATCTTTGTTGTGTTATTTTGCTTTGAGTATTCGCTCCTCGTTTATAGTTTCTTGTTTCTGTTATCGATTACGGACCGAAATACATTACTTCTTCTTGGAATCTTAAAATGCATCCGAGCTGAATTGGTTAGTGGATCGTCAGAAAAATAACCTCTCCTGATTAATAAATGAATCATTTAAGGTCTTCAGCTTCTCCACTGTGCGGCGTTTCTTTGTTTTGTATCCCTGTGAATCGGATATCTTTGGGTTTTGGACTGTTAGTGGGACAAAACAAAACCATTTGAAGACGTCATAAGAAGCATTTTCCGACATGTTATCGACTAAATGATTAATTGAAGGTAATCGATAGATTCGTTGGTGCCGAAAACGATTGTTGGTTGCAGACGGACAATGCATCACTGTCTGTGCTGGGGGGCCATCAAATGTTGAATCATTGTTTTGTGATATCGGTTGCATACAGGATGTTTGTTTGTGTTGGAACTGAAACGATGTATTGACCACTTGACGATTTTGATAATCGATTATTTGTGTAGGTAATCTTTCAAATCAAACATGCCTAAAGGTCACTAATTGCGGCTTCTCAAGTGTTAATTTTTTATTTGTCTTACACGATAGTAAACTAAGTGTTTTCGGGTTTTGGACTATTTTTCGCTATTTTCCGACACTTTATAGACCAAACAATTAATCAAGGGAAGTATTGGCAGATTAATTGATGATGAAAGCAGTTAGAGAAAGTAGTGTTTTCTGAGTTCCGCTGTTGTACGTACTGTAATGATCCATGAATAATTAACTTCTCATTGATTTGCAGTATTGTTTTTTGTGTCGCCGTTGTAGCTGTAATTACAGGTTAGCCTCTGTCGTCACGGTGACAGGAAACCCCCGGCATCCTGCGCCGTCGACCGCCGAGAGCAGGAAGTAGTCGTGGCGGTGGTCGTTTCTCACCAGCCCTCGCTCGGCGTGTCTCTCTGTCAATGTCTCCACAGGTCCCCATGATAGTCAAAGCGCTTCACAAGCAGCTGAAGGAGAAAAGTGTCAAAACTCGCCAGTGTTGTTTCAACATGCTGACCGAGCTGGTGAACGTCCTCCCAGGAGCCCTGACTCAGCACATCCCAGTACTAATACCAGGTAATACGACCGCGCTGGGGAAGGCCGTTTGAGCATTTATTCCATATCCTTAAAATCAGATGTCAGTTTCCCCCACCAGTTCGCTCTTTGTCAGCACAAGTTGGACATTTGGTCGTACTAGTCGAGCAAAAACTCTTACTAGTTACACTTTTTTTTAAGCAACTAGTGGCACTTTTGTCCAACTAGGTCCATCAGAAGCCTTGCTAGTGACGCTGGGCGTACTAGTAGCACCAAAGTCCCAACTAGCTTTTGACTAACTAGTTTTAAACCTCAGTGGAAATATGCTCCCCTCTCGTTCTCTCCTTTTAAGTGCAAAAGCCATTCCGAGAAACCCGACAAGCGGAGCTGTGTCCGTTACATGCAGGGATTCATGGCGCTGTAGTGAGAGATATTCTCCGCGACACGTCCTTCAACGCTGGTCCCCTGCCAGCGACTCGACCCTCCGTGTCGCTGCCGCAGCGGTTCACCACTGAGCGCCGTTTTTGAAGTCGTTTTGAAATCGCGATCTGTAAAAGGCCTCTTGTGTTTAGCCATGAGACGATGCTTCAGTCGCGGCCTTTATTTTGAGCAGCAGGTTTTGTAAAAAAAAAGCGACTGCTGGGCCTCCAGCCCTGACTTCAGCTTGCGCGGACTGCGCTCTTTGTGGGGCAGCTGTCTTAGCATTTCTGGTGGTTGGTTTTTGCGGTGCCGCTCCAGATTTCCTCTTTTCCACAGTCCTCGTGTTTGGTGGCACAACACACTTGTCTTTCACCAAGTTAAAAATAAATTCCTCTTCCCATTCTGGATGGAAATTGTACGTCTTCGCATTCTTTCGTGGAGCCTCCGCCATGCTCGCGAGCTACCTTTTGCTCGCAGGATATCACCGGCTGATGCCATAAATTGATGTTTGTGACGGTTAACGTACCAGACCTCTTCTCTTATCTCATTGGTTACTTTAACGCAGCTGGATTGAGAGAGCTTGCAAAGCGGGACATGAGTCAGACATAACGTATATGTGTATTTGTTTTTCTATTGTTGTCGGAGCTACAGGGAAAGTCTCAGAGACGGGTTGGCGACCACTGTTCCACGGGATACTTTCACTGTTAGAAACATGTGGAATACCTGCACCGTTACCCCTTTAAGTATAAGCAGGATTACCATGTTACCAGTGTTAGTAAGAGCGGTATGTTTGTTCTTCAGGTATCATCTTCTCTCTGAACGATAAGTCGAGCAGCTCCAACCTAAAAATCGACGCCTTGGCCTGTCTCCACGTCATCATGGTCACGCACCCCGCTCACGCCTTCCACGCCCACGTCCCCGCCCTCGTCCCGCCCGTGGTGGCGTGCGTGGGAGACCCCTTCTACAAGATCACCTCCGAGGCGCTGCTCGTCACCCAGCAGCTCGTCAAGGTGGGAGTCCCAACCGGCAGCCTCCGGGACCTCTTCAGCCTCTCGTTTCACAGCGGTGAGTTCACAGTTTGTGCTCCTGTCTCTCTCCCCCAGGTGATCCGACCTCTGGACAACCAACCCGAGGCCTCCGACAGCTTTGACCCCTCCCCCTACATCAACGACCTGTTCACCTGTACAATCAAGCGCCTGAAAGCCGCTGACATCGACCAGGAAGTGAAAGAACGAGCCATCTCCTGTATGGGACAGATCATCTGTAACCTAGGTAACCGCCGTCTGTCAGTCACAGTGATGGGATGTCAACCATGATGCAGCTTCCTGTTTGTTAGACTCACTGGTTTGTCCTCTTATCTTCCCCGTCTGGATGTGTAGGTGACCGGCTGCCTGCCGAACTTCCTGGAACGCTGTTGATCTTCTTAGAGCGCCTCAAGAACGAGATCACCAGGCTGACGACAGTGAAAGGTGAGCCCCGCCCGCCAGGTTCACGACCGTGAAGGCGGTCGCAGAAGAGGAGGACACAACGAGATGATGTGGTTAAATAAGCGGGAGTCGGACCTCAAATGGCGGGACCATTTTTTTTAGGAAATCTGACATTTCTGTCAGCTTCATGTGTTGATGTGAGGAAGGTCACGGCCTCCTCATCGCTCCGTACTGACCTGATGCTTCCAGCTCTTCGTGAACGTCGTCATTTATTCACTTGAGTCTTATTTTTGTTGCGTTTTGCTTTTATCGAAACGCCAACCGTTCCACCTCGGCCAAACGCAACAACTTTTTGGCGATATTTGCTGGAGTTGTCAAGAAGCTAACGGCTTTAAATTTAAAATAATTGGTCGTTAAGCTCCTACGTTTTTACAGATGTGAGGGCCACGTCCGTGTTCATCCACAATGAGAACTCACAAGTCTTATTTCCCCCTCGTCTGTACGTTTTATGAAGTAGATACACGAAGCCCCGGGATACGCATGAATCTTCCACTTAAGCTAAAACATGTTGAACTCATTTGGTCGCCTCAGGCTGCACCGGCGCGGGCGAATTTCGCATCCGATCGCGTGTCTCTCCGTGGACCTTGCATGCAATCGTGCTGCCTCCTAAAATTCGCCTCACGTTCTGTCTAAACACTAAAACTAAGGCTCATGTTTAGATTGGACAGCTGCACAACAGAACTGCCTCTGTGTACTTGTGGTTCCGTTATATATACAGATCTCACCACACTTATGTGATAAATGATTAAATATACGTGACTAAAAATGAACAGAGCCAGGGTATGATAATAGATTTGGTTTTATGGTAAATATATATTACAGTGAGGAGAGATGCCTATAGCTTTGAGTTGAGATTATTTTGTGACACAGCAGATGTAGACCGTTATGTTAAAGTGGAATCAAATTGAGCGCACTGTGGACTGCGTCCTCCCGTTCTCTGGAGTACGGGCTCCTGCGTGTTAAACGCGCCTTCTTGGGAGTTCAAACTCAGCGTACGCTGTAAAGACAACGGCCTTTTATTTTGAATTGTTGCGGCAGGAAGTCAATATGTGTCAAAACATTGATTTCTAGAAATAAAAACCGCTTAAAATAGACATTAAGTTTGAATTGTTTTCCTCTTTCTTTGAAGTCGAGGTCCTGATTGTGTGTTTGTTTCTGCGGCAGCTCTCACGCTGATCGCCGGCTCCCCGTTGAAAATCGATCTGAGGCCGGTGCTTCCCGACGCCGTTCCCATCCTCGCCTCCTTCCTGCGCAAGAACCAGCGAGCCCTGAAGCTGTGCACGCTGGCTGCGCTGGACATCCTGCTTAGGAACTACAGGTAAGAACACACCTGTCAGCCGCACCCGCAGCTGTCAGCACCCACTCCGTCCTGTCGGTTAACCTGACCTGGACGTGTGTGTTTCAGCTCCGCGGTGACTCCCGTCATGGTGGACGCGGTCTTGGCCGAGCTGCCGCCTCTCATCTCGGAGAGCGACATGCACGTGTCTCAGATGGCGCTGAGCTTCCTGTCCACGCTGGCGGTGACTCACCCGTCCTCGCTGGGTCAGCTGAGCGGGGGGAACATCCTCCAGCAGCTCATCACGCTGGTTCGGTCCCCGCTGCTGCAGGGCGGAGCGCTCGCCGCCATGCTGGACTTCTACCAGGTACAACAGGAACATGGGATTTACTTTGGGTTACAGTTTTTAAACACCAGAGGTCACCGGGAAAAACAACGTTTACTGATGTCATTACCGATAAATGATCACGTATCTGTAATGTATTACTGATATTTAAATCTGATAAACCGTTTAACTGAGTCAAATATTAAAGTTCCTGTGTTTTAATTTTTGGGCTGCTCTTTAGTTCACATTCGGATCAGATATGAAGAGAATTTTTTGCATGATTGCAGTTAACAATAATAATATTTTAAATTATAGGGCTGGTGATGTGGCACAAAAAAAAAAAATCTATATATATATATACACCACGATATAAATAAAGTTGCTATTTCTGTTGATTTTTAAAGAGACCCCCCCAATCTTAAAATTCAAGTTCAGAACTTGAAAAAAAGACCAAAAACGGGACTGAAGTTTGTCTCGTTACCTCGCTTATCCACAGCAGCTCTTTATGTTTCGCGTGCCCCACACTTGTGTTTGGCTACTCATCCAAACCCTGTCTCTTCTCTAAATGACCGCCATACAATCGGTTAGAGATCGCTTTGTCTCTGTGATGCGATTGGTTGTTTGTGTGTTCTCGAGCGATGTTTCTCATTTTCTTATCCAGTAAATGTGCCTGTTGCGATCGGTGATTGGATCGCTCATATAATCGACTAACTGGTCCTGTAACCCCACAAAGAATTAGTGTAGTTCAGGACAAACCTACGAAGCGCAGGCTGTGGGAGCTGGTGATAATGTTAGAAATTGGACAAAATTCTCTTCTCTTCAGGTTGCGTTCATAAAAGCCCTGGATATCGTTTGAACAGACACAGTATTTATGTTTGAGACTAGTTCCTCACACATGAATAACCGTAGTAACTCTGTGCGTTCAGGCTTTGGTGGCGACAGAGACCGCTGGTCTGGGTTACATGGACCTGCTGAGGATGCTGACCGGTCCGGTTTACTCCCAAAGTGCTGCTCTGCCTCACAAACAGGCCTACTGCTCCATCGCCAAATGTGTCGCCGCTCTGACCAGAGCGTGTCCCACCGAGGGACCTGCTGTGGTCGGACAGTTCATCCAGGTAAACCGCCTGACTGACTACCTGTCTGACCTACAGCTCTGCCCAGATTAATGTGCGGTAAACATCTTAGAGCAGGTTTTAAATAACGTTTTTTTCACCCCCCCCCCCCGACTGGTAGGACGTGAAGAACAGCCGCTCCACAGACTCCATCAGACTGCTCGCTCTGCTCTCGTTGGGTGAGGTGGGACACCATGTGGACCTTAGCAACCAACCAGAGCTCAAGACAGTCATCCTGGACGCTTTCTCCTCCTCCAGTGAAGAGGTAACGCCCGACTTTCAGATCCAGGACTCTAATTCTTTTTGACTTGTCACATTCAAAGTTTTTGACATGTGACAGCTGTGTAACAAGACTCTGTGAGGCTGTACTAAATGCTAACATGCTGATGTTTAGCAGGTATAACGTTTACCTTATTCTGCATCTTAAGTTAGCACGTTAGTCATCTAAATGTTGTGTTTTTCCTCTATTTCTCTATCTTTTCTCATATTGCAGTTTAAATTAACGAGTCGAAACGATTAGCTGAATAATCAATTCTAGCTGAATGTCTTTGGGATTTGGACGGTTGGTCGGACAAACCATGACATCTGAAGACGTCTCTGTGGGCTTTCTGATATTTTATAGACTGAACGATTTATGGATTAATAATCGATTCATTGAGAAATATCAACTATCATTGATAGTAAAATGAATCATTAGTTGCAGCACAATTAGGATGGTAAAGTTTGCGATTTCCTGCCAACTGGAATTATTGCTCAGTGTGTTGACTCTGTATTTACTCGGTCGTTCAATATGTGCTCTTTTCTGATTGCCAAGACTGAAAACATAATCTGTCCAAGTTGATGGAAACAGCTTATATGTGGTTGTGTCCAGTCTTCTGTAGGCGTCCGCTAGTCTTCAGGCCCGTCTCCAGCTTTAAGGCTGTTCTGTGAAACTAAACAAGCTGTTTACCAAAGTGTAATTCAGTGACGTGTTGGTCTCCCTGCCTGTGTGTCTCTCAGGTGAAGTCGGCCGCCTCCTATGCGTTGGGCAGCATCGCGGTGGGGAATCTTCCGGAGTATCTGCCCTTCGTCCTGCAGGAGATCTCCTCCTCCAAGAGACAGTACCTGCTGCTGCACTCGCTCAAAGAGATCATCAGTAAGAACAGCGCAAGCACTTTGTAAATAAGTGTGTGTGTGCATGTGAGTGTGTACTTTGGTTTTAATCTGTGCGTCTGTGTTGAGGTTCGGCGTCGGTGTCCGGTCTGAAACCGTACGTGGAGTCAGTTTGGTCTCTGCTGCTCAAACACTGCGAGTGTCAAGAGGAAGGAACCAGGAACGTGGTGGCCGAGTGTCTGGGCAAACTGACGCTGATCGACCCCG
>CM022484.1:5550108-5564260 GCA_011952105.1 Coreoperca whiteheadi
TACTCTGATCAATAACCAATAAATCCCGCTGCCACGCCTCAAAAGATAACCTTTCAGGAATTACCACAATTTGCAAGATCAATAAGTATCTGTTAATCTTTATATTTGCACCAAACTGATTGTTTGATCATGAAAGATGAATTTCAAAGCCTAAAATCTCAAACCCTTTTTGAATGTATTGATTTGATCAGATAATTAATAATCAATAAATACACATGTGTATACTGACACAGACCTCCAATCTGAATGTCAGGTAATCAATAAGTCATCTGATCAGCCAGTTTATCATCAGCTGGTCAATCAATAAGTCTTTAAATCATTCTGTTAAAATGACTTATTGATCGTTAAAGTCTTCTTCTTCCTGGAAACAGTAAATCTTTAGTGGTGACAAAATAAAGACTCCAGCCAATAGGAACATTGAACATTTTGAGATGCCCCGCCCCTCTGCTCCTCCTAGCCAATCAAACTGCCTCTATCTCCTCAGCCTGTATCTCATTGGTTTACAGATAAGAATGCGTGAATTAATCAGTAATTTCGGATGAAACCCATGTTGCACCTGAAGCAGTCATCTGATTATTGATGTGAAATATTGATTACTGATCGGTGTCTCTGTGTGTGTGTGTGTGTGTGTGTGTGTGTGTGTGTGTGTGTGTGTGTGTGTAGGTTCGTCGTATGCTAGGAGCTCCGTGGTCACAGCAGTAAAATTCACCATCTCTGACCAACCGCAGCCCATCGACCCACTGCTGAAGAACTGCATAGGTAAACACAGTTTTTATTGATCTCTGATCACACATGCAGCTGCCTCATTAATGCTGATTTAGTGTTCAACCTTAAAGGCTAAACCGTTAGCGGTCTGGCTAAGGAGAAAGATGTCCAAACTGAAATATCTCAACAGATATGAGCCGGATTTGCGTGAAGTTTGGTGACGACATACACGTTCCCCTCAGGACGAGTTGTAACTTTGGTGATTATTATCAATTCAGTAATTTAACCTATAAATCGTTTCACAGTCCTAAAGCCCCCTGTGGCGTCTGTGGATGTCGTCACACAGGATGAAGAAAAGCAGCAAATCCTCGTGTTGACATTTTTGCTTAAATTGACTCCCCAGTGAATCGGTTGCCAAAATAGATGCCTGTTAATTTTCTGACCGTCCGGCTGAGTCCAGCCTTCACAGAGCTGCCGGCATGGCTGCAGACCTGCCCCTTCAAAGCAGGACGGCAACAATAAGGCAGATTGCTGCAGCAGAATCAAGGCAATCGCATTTGACTGTATAAAATTCAAATTTACAGGTAACTTAATCTTAATCACACGATTGGTGGCGGACTTATTTGTAAGTTTTACTTGTTTTCAGAAGGTGCGACTTTAAGCCTAAACGACAGACGAAAGAAGCGTCCGTGTGAGGAATATTAAACTTGAAGAATAAGCGCTAATGGGGGAGATGACGGAGTTTAAGTCTGCGGAAGTTCAGTGTGTGTTAATAAAACCACAGCAGTAGCAGAACTATAAATTCAAAACATTAAATAAAATTATAAGCTTTTAAAAACTTTACTTTTTTTATTTTTTCTTGCCCTGCTCCGACTCTGATTTTGTTGATTGTTTTTATGCCCCCCCCCCACACACACACACACACACACACACTCAGGTGATTTCCTGAAGACGCTGGAGGACCCGGACCTTAATGTGCGCCGTGTTGCCTTGGTAACGTTTAACTCCGCTGCCCACAACAAGCCCAGTCTGATCCGAGAGCTGCTGGACTCCGTCTTACCGCAGCTGTACAACGAGACCAAAGTCAGGAAGGAGCTGATCCGGGAGGTGAGGCCGCCTGGGACCTGCCGAAATACATAAAAACACAGATGTCGGCTCTGCAGTACGTATCAGCAGATGTGTGTGTGTGTGTGTAGGTGGAGATGGGTCCGTTCAAACACACGGTGGATGATGGTTTGGACTTGAGGAAGGCTGCGTTCGAGTGCATGTACACTCTGCTGGACAGCTGCCTGGACCGAATCGACATCTTCACCTTCCTCAACCACGTCGAGGACGGCCTCAAGGACCACTACGACATCAAGGTCCGACCACACGCCAAAAACACTCGCCTGCTGCTGCTAGTATTATTGCTGCGATAGCAGAGTCCGCTCAGACAGTGTTTAATAGCTTTTTGAGAAGGTGGAACCAGAGGATATTTGGTGTTTTTTGCTTGAGAAATGCCTGAAACAATTAATACATTCTCAAAATAGTTGCCTGTTAATGTTCAGACGGTCGATAAATGTATTGATTTCTGCTCTCAGTCCGGTACCCAGTGTTCAGCGTCCACGGTGACTTAGTGAAAGAATTCCTAATCAGGTCGTTTTTTTAAAAAGTGTGCGTCGTGCTCGTAAGGCCAGTGTGCCACGGAGCGTCTCTCCTGATTTGCTGCTGCCTGTCGAGCGGTCACGCCGGGCGGCGGTGGAGGAGAGTAGTTCACGAACATTCATCCCCAGTTGTTGTGGTTAATCTAGAGACGGGCTCCGGCTTGTGAGAGCTCACAGAGATGTTACTTACGTCGTTCTTTTACAAGGCTGGTCGTCGGAGTGTTCACATTCATTGCCCCCATGTAGAACTGCTGTGTCACAGAGCAGAAGTAAGCGCCTGGGCAGTCGTGGGATGGGATTCGGTACCAGGATTCTTCACCTCGGAAAGTAGTAAAACGCGCCTGAATGGAACGTTAAGATTGTATTCTTTTATAGAAATGGAGCCACATGTAGTCCTGGTTTTGCTCCTAAAGATGTGAGACTGATGGCAACGCTGAGCCACCCGGATTGATTGGTAATCCGAGGATATGTGGTGCTTTATTGATTACTTTAGATCTCTAAGAGCAGATGTGATTATGTAGAGCTTTCTGTTGCACCAGACAACAATTATTGTGCCGCTTCGTGTCGGAGTTTGGTCTTGTATGGACGGTAGGTTTTCACAAGGATTGTGCCTTGGTATATTGTATTATATTATATAACAAGAAACCTCGTAAGTTAGGAAATTATAAAGCAAGTGCTGCAGGTCAGGAAATAAAAAAATGAAAATACAATATGAAAACAGATTTTTTTTTTTTTAAGTAAAATATGTAGCGCATTGAGTCAGGTGTGTAAACTTTGTTAATATAACATGTAGCGGAGGGGAGGGGGGTGTTTACGGGGCAGCCCTGACAACAAACCCACCCGCACTGGTGCTACGTGCTAAATGTGTCGTGCTGCTGCTTCCAGATGCTGACGTTCCTGATGCTGGCCAGGCTGTCGTCTCTCTGTCCCAGTGCCGTTCTGCAGAGACTGGACCGACTGGTGGAGCCGCTGAGAGCCACCTGCACCACCAAGGTACACACACACACGCCGCTCCGCCAGTATCACGCGTCGGTTTGCTGGTGACGTGGAAGCGCTACCCCGCCCGTGGAAACATGTCGGCGTAACGTCGTCCGAGGAGCTTTATCATCATTTTAATTACTTTATATACCGCAGGTAGCTCCGTCTGTAGTACATCATCATTTATTTATGTCTGTTTATTACGTTTTGTATTAATCTGTAAAGTAACTAAAGCTGTCACATTAATGTCGTGCGGTGAAAAGCACAATATTTGCCTCCAGACACCTGGTTCACACACACACACACACACACACACACACCTGGGCAGAGGCTGGTGTAGAGCTGTAATCGGGCCTTAAAAGTTGCCCGACAAGTACGTTTTGTCTGACGGCTTTTTAAAAGCTCGAACCCGTTTACAGCCCGACATTATTCAAGTGTGCACACGCTTTCTTCTTCTTCTTCTTTGATTTTACCTGCGGGCTACAAACCAACTTTTAAAGGAGTATGCCGCCACCTACTGCATCGGAGTGTAACATCAGGACTCTTTTAACACCAAAACAAAAGAGACGATATTACACCGGTCTGTGCGCACGCTTTGCCGGTGCAACCAAAACGTGATCGCCAGACGCCGGCCTCCGTTTCACCGGCCCGTGTAAAATGATAGAAATTAAATTAAATTAACCCGTCGGGTTCAGGGAAGATCTTCAGCCTGAAACGTCTGCTTGTTGCTAAAGAGTTAATTTAAAAACATTGATCATTAAACTTTTACACCTTAGAGGATTTCAACAGACTAAACGTGAGATCCGTGTGTGGAGCTCCTTCTTCTTTTGTTTGGGGTTTTTTGCTGTTGTGAAATCCGTTTCTGTTCAGTGTCGACATTTAGAGCGTGAGAGTGAAAGCGTCCCCGGTGTCTCTGCAGGTGAAGGCCAACTCGGTGAAGCAGGAGTTCGAGAAGCAGGACGAGCTGAAGCGGTCGGCGATGCGAGCCGTCGTGGCGCTGCTGACCATCCCCGAGGCCGAGAAGTCGCCGCTGATGTCCGAGTTCCAGTCCCAGATCTCGTCCAATCAGGAGCTGGCGGCCATCTTCGACTCCATCCAGAGGGACTCCAGCTCCGCCAACATGGAGTCCATGGACACCAGCTAAAGAGACGGACAAAACGAATTCCCATGATGCAACATGGCACCACCCCGCTGCTGGAGCCCTTACCCTGCAGCATGTTTCCATGACAACAGGACGCAGTAACACACACGTATACACACACACACACACACACACACACACGTAGTGACACACCCTCTCTAGCGATCGATCGTTCCATGATGCATTGCACTGAAATCAGCTGTTGGAAAAGAAAGGAAGAAGACGGACGTACGGCTCACACACACACGGACAAAAAGGACAAAAACAAAGAACAAAAAAAGAAAAAAAGAAATTCCAGAAATATAAGTTCCATATGAGGCTTGGAAGCTCCTCCCACTTCCTGTTTGTTTTTCTAGCGAGGTCATCTGATTGGCTGATCCCCGTTCATCATCATTCTTCTTTTTTTTTTTGTTGTTGTTGTTTCTTTTCTTTTTCTTCTGTTTTTGTTATTCCAGAAAGTTCCACAGGTACTGTACTGTATCCTGATTGGCCGCTGATGAGTGACTTGACAGTTGGCGCGTTATCAAAACTGACCAATTGGAAAACGGCCTTTCCTGCCTGAGGCTGTGGTGACCAATGGGAGAAGGGCTCGCTCTGTTTTTGCGAATGATGTAGGCAACCAATAGGATGCTCGGGGGTGACGACAGGTGGGCGGGGGTTTTACTGTTTGTGGACCAATCAGCTTCTTTGTTTCCCCTGATTCAATAGACCCGCCCTCGATCCCTTCACTCCTCTCAAGGAAGGAACGAGGAGAGAGTATGGGACCAGGTCCGACCTGACCAGACCCGACGACACTGGTGTGTGGCCGTTGCCGCGGTAACGCAGTCTGTAACACAAAGTAACCACATTCTGATTCAGTCTGTTTGTTGGTCCCCCGGCTGCCCCGGACCGGTTCCAGCCGGTCCAGTCTGGTTTAATCTGGTTCAGTCCGGTCTGGTCAGGACAATCCATGTTTATCGCCCAAGAAAAATAAAAAGGTCCATTTCTGCCTGCCTTCATGCTCTGTCTAATTTCTTTTTGTCTGTAGTGTCAGTGCGCTGCGTCCGGGAACCTCTGTAACTTTCGGCGAGTTTGTTTTTAGGCGAAGACTCGAGACAAAAGTGATCTACTCGGTCAGCAGTGGACGTGACGCACAGCTCGTGGAGGCGACTAAGGTACTTTAATAGCTGTAGCGCCTGAGTGCTGCAGCAATCCCTCAGTTTTAACTCCGATCCGAACACACAGACATGAAACATATTTGTAGATTTAGTGTGACTTACACTTTCCAAGGTTGTCATCGTCTCTGATGTGCTTCCCGAATAAATGTCCCTAAATCCGCTTAGAAATCTTAGATTAAAGCCGCTCCTTTATGACTGCAGAACCTGCCTGAGAATCCTCACGTTTTTAAGTTTCCTTCAGTATCGCAGTAATCCAGTGATGGTTGTCTGTGCATCCACGGGTGCGCTGCCGACAGGAGACGCTAACCGCTAATTCGGGATACTTTTTAATGGCGCCAAAATGAAAACAAATATTGGCAAAATAAAACGCCATTAAAGCCCGCAGAATATCCCACTTAACACCTGCAAAACATCAGAATCTGAGCGTTGTCATTGTGAGCATGTTAGCATTCAGCTCAAAGCGCAGCCTCCAAAGCTGCTAGCGTGGCTTAAGATGGAGGAAGAAGCGTTTGGATCCTTTACTAATGTAAAAGTAGCAAGTCCACAATGTAAAAATACTCCAGCCACTGCAAAATGTGCCAAAGTGTTACTCCCCTGAGTGTTATATTATTATATATCCTATTATTGGTTACAATTACTGTTTTTACTGTGTGAATTAATTTGAACTTTTTTCTTATATACAGTTTGTTAGTTAATTTCACCATATTTTATTTTAAATTGATATTAAGTTGATCTGTGTATTGAGGTGAGAGATGTATTGGTGTGGGGTGTGTCTGTGTGTGTGTGTGTGTGTGTGTGTGTGTGTGTGTGTGTGTGTGTGTGTGTGTGTGTGTAGGTTCGTCGTATGCTAGGAGCTCCGTGGTCACAGCAGTAAAATTCACCATCTCTGACCAACCGCAGCCCATCGACCCACTGCTGAAGAACTGCATAGGTAAACACAGTTTTTATTGATCTCTGATCACACATGCAGCTGCCTCATTAATGCTGATTTAGTGTTCAACCTTAAAGGCTAAACCGTTAGCGGTCTGGCTAAGGAGAAAGATGTCCAAACTGAAATATCTCAACAGATATGAGCCGGATTTGCGTGAAGTTTGGTGACGACATACACGTTCCCCTCAGGACGAGTTGTAACTTTGGTGATTATTATCAATTCAGTAATTTAACCTATAAATCGTTTCACAGTCCTAAAGCCCCCTGTGGCGTCTGTGGATGTCGTCACACAGGATGAAGAAAAGCAGCAAATCCTCGTGTTGACATTTTTGCTTAAATTGACTCCCCAGTGAATCGGTTGCCAAAATAGATGCCTGTTAATTTTCTGACCGTCCGGCTGAGTCCAGCCTTCACAGAGCTGCCGGCATGGCTGCAGACCTGCCCCTTCAAAGCAGGACGGCAACAATAAGGCAGATTGCTGCAGCAGAATCAAGGCAATCGCATTTGACTGTATAAAATTCAAATTTACAGGTAACTTAATCTTAATCACACGATTGGTGGCGGACTTATTTGTAAGTTTTACTTGTTTTCAGAAGGTGCGACTTTAAGCCTAAACGACAGACGAAAGAAGCGTCCGTGTGAGGAATATTAAACTTGAAGAATAAGCGCTAATGGGGGAGATGACGGAGTTTAAGTCTGCGGAAGTTCAGTGTGTGTTAATAAAACCACAGCAGTAGCAGAACTATAAATTCAAAACATTAAATAAAATTATAAGCTTTTAAAAACTTTACTTTTTTTATTTTTTCTTGCCCTGCTCCGACTCTGATTTTGTTGATTGTTTTTATGCCCCCCCCCCACACACACACACACACACACACACTCAGGTGATTTCCTGAAGACGCTGGAGGACCCGGACCTTAATGTGCGCCGTGTTGCCTTGGTAACGTTTAACTCCGCTGCCCACAACAAGCCCAGTCTGATCCGAGAGCTGCTGGACTCCGTCTTACCGCAGCTGTACAACGAGACCAAAGTCAGGAAGGAGCTGATCCGGGAGGTGAGGCCGCCTGGGACCTGCCGAAATACATAAAAACACAGATGTCGGCTCTGCAGTACGTATCAGCAGATGTGTGTGTGTGTGTGTAGGTGGAGATGGGTCCGTTCAAACACACGGTGGATGATGGTTTGGACTTGAGGAAGGCTGCGTTCGAGTGCATGTACACTCTGCTGGACAGCTGCCTGGACCGAATCGACATCTTCACCTTCCTCAACCACGTCGAGGACGGCCTCAAGGACCACTACGACATCAAGGTCCGACCACACGCCAAAAACACTCGCCTGCTGCTGCTAGTATTATTGCTGCGATAGCAGAGTCCGCTCAGACAGTGTTTAATAGCTTTTTGAGAAGGTGGAACCAGAGGATATTTGGTGTTTTTTGCTTGAGAAATGCCTGAAACAATTAATACATTCTCAAAATAGTTGCCTGTTAATGTTCAGACGGTCGATAAATGTATTGATTTCTGCTCTCAGTCCGGTACCCAGTGTTCAGCGTCCACGGTGACTTAGTGAAAGAATTCCTAATCAGGTCGTTTTTTTAAAAAGTGTGCGTCGTGCTCGTAAGGCCAGTGTGCCACGGAGCGTCTCTCCTGATTTGCTGCTGCCTGTCGAGCGGTCACGCCGGGCGGCGGTGGAGGAGAGTAGTTCACGAACATTCATCCCCAGTTGTTGTGGTTAATCTAGAGACGGGCTCCGGCTTGTGAGAGCTCACAGAGATGTTACTTACGTCGTTCTTTTACAAGGCTGGTCGTCGGAGTGTTCACATTCATTGCCCCCATGTAGAACTGCTGTGTCACAGAGCAGAAGTAAGCGCCTGGGCAGTCGTGGGATGGGATTCGGTACCAGGATTCTTCACCTCGGAAAGTAGTAAAACGCGCCTGAATGGAACGTTAAGATTGTATTCTTTTATAGAAATGGAGCCACATGTAGTCCTGGTTTTGCTCCTAAAGATGTGAGACTGATGGCAACGCTGAGCCACCCGGATTGATTGGTAATCCGAGGATATGTGGTGCTTTATTGATTACTTTAGATCTCTAAGAGCAGATGTGATTATGTAGAGCTTTCTGTTGCACCAGACAACAATTATTGTGCCGCTTCGTGTCGGAGTTTGGTCTTGTATGGACGGTAGGTTTTCACAAGGATTGTGCCTTGGTATATTGTATTATATTATATAACAAGAAACCTCGTAAGTTAGGAAATTATAAAGCAAGTGCTGCAGGTCAGGAAATAAAAAAATGAAAATACAATATGAAAACAGATTTTTTTTTTTTTAAGTAAAATATGTAGCGCATTGAGTCAGGTGTGTAAACTTTGTTAATATAACATGTAGCGGAGGGGAGGGGGGTGTTTACGGGGCAGCCCTGACAACAAACCCACCCGCACTGGTGCTACGTGCTAAATGTGTCGTGCTGCTGCTTCCAGATGCTGACGTTCCTGATGCTGGCCAGGCTGTCGTCTCTCTGTCCCAGTGCCGTTCTGCAGAGACTGGACCGACTGGTGGAGCCGCTGAGAGCCACCTGCACCACCAAGGTACACACACACACGCCGCTCCGCCAGTATCACGCGTCGGTTTGCTGGTGACGTGGAAGCGCTACCCCGCCCGTGGAAACATGTCGGCGTAACGTCGTCCGAGGAGCTTTATCATCATTTTAATTACTTTATATACCGCAGGTAGCTCCGTCTGTAGTACATCATCATTTATTTATGTCTGTTTATTACGTTTTGTATTAATCTGTAAAGTAACTAAAGCTGTCACATTAATGTCGTGCGGTGAAAAGCACAATATTTGCCTCCAGACACCTGGTTCACACACACACACACACACACACACACACCTGGGCAGAGGCTGGTGTAGAGCTGTAATCGGGCCTTAAAAGTTGCCCGACAAGTACGTTTTGTCTGACGGCTTTTTAAAAGCTCGAACCCGTTTACAGCCCGACATTATTCAAGTGTGCACACGCTTTCTTCTTCTTCTTCTTTGATTTTACCTGCGGGCTACAAACCAACTTTTAAAGGAGTATGCCGCCACCTACTGCATCGGAGTGTAACATCAGGACTCTTTTAACACCAAAACAAAAGAGACGATATTACACCGGTCTGTGCGCACGCTTTGCCGGTGCAACCAAAACGTGATCGCCAGACGCCGGCCTCCGTTTCACCGGCCCGTGTAAAATGATAGAAATTAAATTAAATTAACCCGTCGGGTTCAGGGAAGATCTTCAGCCTGAAACGTCTGCTTGTTGCTAAAGAGTTAATTTAAAAACATTGATCATTAAACTTTTACACCTTAGAGGATTTCAACAGACTAAACGTGAGATCCGTGTGTGGAGCTCCTTCTTCTTTTGTTTGGGGTTTTTTGCTGTTGTGAAATCCGTTTCTGTTCAGTGTCGACATTTAGAGCGTGAGAGTGAAAGCGTCCCCGGTGTCTCTGCAGGTGAAGGCCAACTCGGTGAAGCAGGAGTTCGAGAAGCAGGACGAGCTGAAGCGGTCGGCGATGCGAGCCGTCGTGGCGCTGCTGACCATCCCCGAGGCCGAGAAGTCGCCGCTGATGTCCGAGTTCCAGTCCCAGATCTCGTCCAATCAGGAGCTGGCGGCCATCTTCGACTCCATCCAGAGGGACTCCAGCTCCGCCAACATGGAGTCCATGGACACCAGCTAAAGAGACGGACAAAACGAATTCCCATGATGCAACATGGCACCACCCCGCTGCTGGAGCCCTTACCCTGCAGCATGTTTCCATGACAACAGGACGCAGTAACACACACGTATACACACACACACACACACACACACACACGTAGTGACACACCCTCTCTAGCGATCGATCGTTCCATGATGCATTGCACTGAAATCAGCTGTTGGAAAAGAAAGGAAGAAGACGGACGTACGGCTCACACACACACGGACAAAAAGGACAAAAACAAAGAACAAAAAAAGAAAAAAAGAAATTCCAGAAATATAAGTTCCATATGAGGCTTGGAAGCTCCTCCCACTTCCTGTTTGTTTTTCTAGCGAGGTCATCTGATTGGCTGATCCCCGTTCATCATCATTCTTCTTTTTTTTTTTGTTGTTGTTGTTTCTTTTCTTTTTCTTCTGTTTTTGTTATTCCAGAAAGTTCCACAGGTACTGTACTGTATCCTGATTGGCCGCTGATGAGTGACTTGACAGTTGGCGCGTTATCAAAACTGACCAATTGGAAAACGGCCTTTCCTGCCTGAGGCTGTGGTGACCAATGGGAGAAGGGCTCGCTCTGTTTTTGCGAATGATGTAGGCAACCAATAGGATGCTCGGGGGTGACGACAGGTGGGCGGGGGTTTTACTGTTTGTGGACCAATCAGCTTCTTTGTTTCCCCTGATTCAATAGACCCGCCCTCGATCCCTTCACTCCTCTCAAGGAAGGAACGAGGAGAGAGTATGGGACCAGGTCCGACCTGACCAGACCCGACGACACTGGTGTGTGGCCGTTGCCGCGGTAACGCAGTCTGTAACACAAAGTAACCACATTCTGATTCAGTCTGTTTGTTGGTCCCCCGGCTGCCCCGGACCGGTTCCAGCCGGTCCAGTCTGGTTTAATCTGGTTCAGTCCGGTCTGGTCAGGACAATCCATGTTTATCGCCCAAGAAAAATAAAAAGGTCCATTTCTGCCTGCCTTCATGCTCTGTCTAATTTCTTTTTGTCTGTAGTGTCAGTGCGCTGCGTCCGGGAACCTCTGTAACTTTCGGCGAGTTTGTTTTTAGGCGAAGACTCGAGACAAAAGTGATCTACTCGGTCAGCAGTGGACGTGACGCACAGCTCGTGGAGGCGACTAAGGTACTTTAATAGCTGTAGCGCCTGAGTGCTGCAGCAATCCCTCAGTTTTAACTCCGATCCGAACACACAGACATGAAACATATTTGTAGATTTAGTGTGACTTACACTTTCCAAGGTTGTCATCGTCTCTGATGTGCTTCCCGAATAAATGTCCCTAAATCCGCTTAGAAATCTTAGATTAAAGCCGCTCCTTTATGACTGCAGAACCTGCCTGAGAATCCTCACGTTTTTAAGTTTCCTTCAGTATCGCAGTAATCCAGTGATGGTTGTCTGTGCATCCACGGGTGCGCTGCCGACAGGAGACGCTAACCGCTAATTCGGGATACTTTTTAATGGCGCCAAAATGAAAACAAATATTGGCAAAATAAAACGCCATTAAAGCCCGCAGAATATCCCACTTAACACCTGCAAAACATCAGAATCTGAGCGTTGTCATTGTGAGCATGTTAGCATTCAGCTCAAAGCGCAGCCTCCAAAGCTGCTAGCGTGGCTTAAGATGGAGGAAGAAGCGTTTGGATCCTTTACTAATGTAAAAGTAGCAAGTCCACAATGTAAAAATACTCCAGCCACTGCAAAATGTGCCAAAGTGTTACTCCCCTGAGTGTTATATTATTATATATCCTATTATTGGTTACAATTACTGTTTTTACTGTGTGAATTAATTTGAACTTTTTTCTTATATACAGTTTGTTAGTTAATTTCACCATATTTTATTTTAAATTGATATTAAGTTGATCTGTGTATGTAAATAATATAATAAGTAACCAGTAGGTAAAGCTGTGAAATATATGCAGTGGAGTAAAATGTACACTATTTCTCTGAAATGTAGTATATAATATTAATACTCAGCTACAGTTTTTGAGGTACTTGGACTTTGCTTTAGTGGATTACTTGAGTGAATGTACTTGATTACAGTCCACCACTACAGTTAAAGACATTTGGGTTTAAATGTGTTCAGTTTGCAGTAGTTGAAGTATAATTTGTAGCAGCAGAGGGAGCCAGAATACAGCAGGTTAGAGCACTGAGTTTAGCTTCCCAGGCTCTTTAAAAAAACAAACAAAAAAAAACCAACACCACACAATGAGCTCCACCAAATGAGATGTTTCAAAAAGTTCCTCACCTGAGAGCTTTGATTGCTGTAAGAATTAAAATAAAACCGGCTTCCTCTTCAGAGCACTGAGCTCTGCTCTGATTGGCCCTTCTAGCGAGGCGGAAACTCCGCAGCGAGCAAACAAAGCGAATGACGCTCATTCACGTGGTCTCCTAGCAACAGCCGAGTGAACGAGTTGGTATCACAGCCTGGCTGATCATTGACATGCTGATGACTTATTTATTTAGTTTTCCTCTTTGAAGTTCCGTACTGTCTTGTGTCCTGACGCATTAAACCTCTGCGTTTGGAGAGTCGCCGTCACTAAAGCGCTAAAAAACAAGAAAATGATTTGATAAAGAAGTGAAATAAGATGCCAGTTGTATACTTAAAATAAATGCCCCCCCCCCCCCTTAAAAACTTGTTTGGTGCTAGAGGAGAACAGAAGCCTGGTCGGTCAGGAGTTCATCAGGAACAATTTACCAGAACTCACCTGCCAATCAGAGGGCCTCGCCTGCAAACTGCTGTGATGGGTATCTTTACGAGGGGAGGTGTCGCTCGTAGGGAGAATGATCTGGATCTGCAGCTCTACGGAGCTTCACAGTGACTTTCAGCTCCATGTTTTATCCCTCCGGCTGCAGCTTCACTGTTCTGGTTCCCTCTGTCCGCTCTCACGGCGTCGTTTTCAGGGAAAAGGCTGTAAAAAGCCCCGGTCCAGCGACCTGCTCGGCAGCAGACAGACACAGTCAGATGGCAGCTGGGGAACACAACATCCCACAAATGTCGTCACGCACGTTTTTACCAAATGTATCCAACCTAACGCCTCCTGAGCGTGCCATCGAAAATGCAACAGTTTGAATCGTCTGCGTTATAACCTGCACAGACGGTTTACTCCTGACAGGCCGCAGCGTGAAGTCTTGGAAAAGCTTTGCCGCGTATGACGGACTACATTGGCATCTCGCACCACGTCAGAACCGTTCAGAGAGAAAGTGGTCGGATGAACGAAAGGGCCGGGGTGGTGGCTCTGGTTGTCCCCGTGGCAACGTGTGACGTCTGCTAGCATCTCAATATGTACAAACTAATTAAAACTTCTCGAGACATGATGTTGCTGTTTCCTTCCCATAGCATTAGTCTTTGGTTGGGGCGGCGTTATGTGACCCCTCCTCACCTGCTGTGTTTAATAACTGTGTATTTCCAGCAAATACACAGCATCAAAACTATTATATTTCTTAACAAAGTTAATAAACTACATCCGAGCCGTCGTCAACCTACAGCCGTGTTCGATCTGTGTGTGTCTTTATCTCCACCTGCTGATCGTGTTGCTTTATTCTGCACTACCTGAAATCTTGTCCAGCGTGCGCTTGGCAGCACCGGACCAGGATCACTGAGCTTATTGATTACTGATCAATATGAGACAATACTGTGGCTTGTATCACCCGCGAGCTGCAGCTTGGACTAAAACATGTAAGGCACCTACTTATAACAGCCTCGCCGACTCCTTCTGTAGAGGTAAACACTGAGTGCATGTACAGGAAGTACTCAGATCCTGTACTGCAGTAAAAGTACTAAAACCACACCAGAAAAATAGTCCGTTACAAGTAAAAGTCCTGCATTTAAAATGTTCCTTCAGTTAAAGTCTGTCAGTCTC
>CM022484.1:5574344-5598694 GCA_011952105.1 Coreoperca whiteheadi
CCCTCCCTCTCTCTCTCTCCCTCCTTTCTCCCTCCCTCTCTCTCTCTCCCTCCTTCCCTCCCTCTCTCTCTCTCCCTCCCTCTCTCTCTCTCCCTCCTTCCCTCCCTCTCTCTCTCTCCCTCCCTCCCTCCCTCTCTCTATCTCTCCCTCCCTCCCCCAGCAGACAGACAGTCAGGATGCGTGAATACAAACTGGTTGTTTTAGGATCAGGAGGAGTCGGCAAGTCAGCTCTGGTAAGCACACCGTCCTGCTGCCCCAAACACTCACTACAGCACCACATGTGGATTCATTCGCCGCTGAAAGTAGTCCCCAACAAATGCACTATTTTCAGCGGGAGCCGGTGGGCTCGGAGCTGAGAGCCACAGACAGGAAGTCAGAAAGTGCTGAGAGACGGACCGACATGTTGTCGGTTTGGATCTTTACAGGGGGTTTATTGACAATACCAAAATCCCTTATCCTTTACGAAAAGCTGGATGGAAATGATAAAATTGACGTGTTTTTAATTAGTTCAAACAAACGTTTTCTGCCTTTTCATGAACAACAAAAATAAAACAATCATAAAGCTTTGCGTCCCTGCTTTGTGTACGTTTAGATTTATTGTTCTTATTCCGGTCTCAAAATAAAATCCTCCAACGTGTACCACTGCTTCTTGTTGCGATTAGATTGTTGCGTGATACGTGTGTTACTGCCGCTCAGACATTTGGTCAGCCACAGTTTGGAGGCATTTACATGAAAAAGGACATCGTGTTGGAGCGGGCGGGTTTCGATCTATAAATAGTTTATGAAGCTTTGAAGCCGTATGGTTTAAGAAGAGCAGAGCTAGAAGAAGCATCTAATCTGAGTTTTATTTGGTGCAACATTCGACCCCCCCTCCCCGCAAATGGATGTAGACTGATGTCACTCTGTATTTCTTGTGATTTCATTTGACCCTGACACACACACACAACCCGGTGCATCTATACTTGTGAGGACTTTCAATGACATACTGCTTACCCTAACCTTAACCATCACAACTAAGTGCCTAACCCCAACCCTAACCCTAACCCTGAACCTAATTCTAACCCTGACCCTAAAACCAAGTCCGAACCCTCAAACAGCCCCTTGAAGGTCTCTCGGAAAGTGAACCGACCAAAGTGTCCTCCCTGCCAAGGTCTAAAACGCAACTTGGTCCTCACAAAGATGGCTGTACAAGGGCACACGCACACGCACACGTACACACACACTCTCTACAATGAAGTGCTTTACTCCAGATGATATAATGGAGATGTGTCAGTGTGTCACATTAATTCCATTCTAATGACTTCCTATAGAAAACCGAACAGAGCTCCATTAACACTGCTGGCCTACTTCTCTTTATCTCTCTGTCTGTCTCTCTGTCTCTCTCTCTCTCTGTCTGTCTGTCTCTCTGTCTCTCTCTGTCTCTCTGCCTGTCTGCCTGTCTCTGTCTCTCTGTCTGCCTGTCTGTCTGTCTGTCTCCAGACTGTCCAGTTTGTTCAGGGAATCTTCGTGGAGAAATACGACCCGACGATAGAGGATTCCTACAGGAAGGTAAGACAGCGTCAACCCGTCTGCCTCTCCTCGCCTCGACACGTCAGTCAGTGTGTGTGTGGGGGGGGGGGATGCGAGGCCGCAGTCACTGGTTCCGTAAGGGGGGTGGGGGGGGTGATGGGACGGAGCTCGGACAGGCTTGAGGATTGTCTGAATGCTAACCGTCCTGTCACGTGACATGAAGGAAAATAATAAAAAGGAGGAGGGGAAGAAGAAGGAGGAAAAGATGGAGATGGGGATGGAGGAGGAAGAAGACCAGGATGGAAAATGATCAGAAGGGGGGGGAGAAGGAAAAATTAGAATCAGGAAAGGAAAACAAGAGTTAATTGTAGAATTAAATGTTAGTCATGATAACAATAAAGACACATCTTTGACTTATTTAGTTAAGTTAAGTGAAAGTGATTAGATAAGTCACAATAAGGAGATAATAAGTCACAAGGTTATGAGAAAGTATGTTTGACTCATTATCTCATGATTTTGACGCTTTATCACAATTTCAACTCACTGTTTTGGTTTTTTTTGTTGGTTTTTACATAAATCACGATGACGTTAATTTCACCCCCTTTTCCCGGTGAAACTGTGAAACACAGAGAATTTGGAGCGCATGAAAAAACAAGGACATAAAGGCGAGGGAGGACAGGGTTTTTGTTTATTTCCTGTGTACCTCCATTACCAGCACATCCACTTCCTTCACTCTCACTCGCTTGACTCCGCCCGCCGTGTGCAGGCGCTTTACAACATCTTTACGCCACTTCCCTCTTTGATTGTGACATAAAACGCTGAATCATTAACACCACCCGCCTCAGATACACCGCTGATGGAAATAAAATGTGGTTTAATGCTGCGGAAGGGTTTCAAAACATTCGCCCAGCATTATCACAACCACACCGCATCTAATCTAACCGTCTATAAACTAGCACGTAAACATCAAGGCTGGCTTAGCAAACACGGCGGTTCAGTCCGCCGTCTGAAATGCACCTGACGGGGTAGTTCTGATCGGGAACAGGAAGAAACAAACAAACGCATGAAATGTGCATTTGCACTTGTCTCCACAAGTCTCAGTTCCCTTGTTTTATATTTTTGTGGCGGGAAAGCAGCGGGTATGTGATGAGTGCAAGTCTGAAATAAAACCAAAGCTTCATTTAAGCGTCGTCATATATTAGCAACATGAATGCGCTTTAACAGCACTAAGAGTCTGCAGCCATGCTAGCGGCTCTGTGAGCCCGTGTCCAGCGGTGCTTTGAGGTAAATGCCAATTAGCACTAAACGCAAAGTGCAGCTGAGGCTGACGGGGGTGTCATCAGTTCCTGCGGGTGTTTGGCCGTCAGCGGTCGCCTGTGGTGTTGAAGACGCATGTGTCACCTGGAGGATGACCTGGTGAAGTGCCATTTAGCACGAGTTCGTCCTCTTGGTGTTCGTGAGCCTTTACAGTTGGACGCAAGTGGAAACTTTGACCTGTTGATGACGAGTCAGAGAGTCACCAAAGTCACTGCAGTTCATCCCGAGGGGGGCATGAATGTCTGAACCACATTTCATGACAATCCATCCAATAGCTGTTGAGATATTTTCGTCTGCACCAACCGATCGACTTTAACATCCCTAGAGCTGCGTGGCCCCTGTAGACAGTATTACATGCAGAGCAGGTGCACCCCACTTTAGGTCATAACTGTTGCCTAAGTTGAACATTTGGGGTGACCTTTATTGTGAAATCCTTTGGTAATAATGTTTTGGTGAAGCACTGCGGACTCACTCTCTCTTTCTCGCTGCGTCTCTTTGCAGCAAGTCGAGGTCGATGGACAGCAGTGTATGTTGGAGATCCTGGACACGGCAGGAACAGTAAGATCTGTCTGTCTGCCTGTCTGTCTTACCCTCCCTACCCTTGTGTTTTTCTTTCTGCTCGTCTACTAAGATTTCCCTTCATTGAAACTAAGAAAAACAGACAAAGACCAAAGGGACCCTAAAGTATACGGGGGTGTCCACTTAATTTTGACCCCACGATGTATTTGCTTACCTCCCTGACCACCTGTCCGTCTGTAGGAGCAGTTCACGGCGATGAGAGACCTGTACATGAAGAACGGTCAGGGTTTCGCTCTGGTTTACTCCATCACGGCTCAGTCGACCTTCAACGACCTTCAGGACCTCCGAGAGCAGATCCTCAGAGTGAAGGACACCGAGGACGTACGACACACACACACACACACACACACACACACACACAAACACACCTTAGAAACACCTGTCAGTATAGAGAGCCAAAAGCATGAGGTCACTTCCTGTCTAGCCTCTGTTCCGCTAGCTTCTGCAACTCAGTTCGAGCCCTGAATTTTATACAAGACAAATCGCCTCTTGTTGAGCCGTGGCATTTAACCCACGAACATCGAGGCCTTATGGGAGATGGTGTTTGTCAAAGGCCGATAAAAAGCATAAATCTTGAATAAACACCGATATTAGCTTTTAGAAAAGTAGAGAAACGCCATGCTGTCGACGGCTCTGCTCGAGGCTGGATCTTTAGTTATCCGAGTTGTTACAAATGTCTACGTGATTTTTAATGAGGTTTTCTTACTTCTTATACTGGTGCTTTCATTTAGAACTACAAACACACACGTTATACTGTCCCGGCACTAAAAGATAATCCAGCCAATCAGAACTGAGAATCTTCAGTGGCCATGTTATTAATAAAAGTAATTTGTCAATGGATGGACATTTTAGATTCCTTTCCCCTGCAAGAAAACTGGCAAAACAGTGTCCTTTATAACATGAGTGAAAATAAACCCAGTAAAACACACTTTAAAAGGAAAGAGTAGAAATTGAAAGTGGGATATAAAAAAAATACCATCCTTATCTAAACACATGAAGCGAGCCACATGACGTGCTGTTGACAAAAGGCTGGATTATTACTTGTTAGTTGCAAATGAGGTTTTACTTCTGGAACAGAACCTGGAAGTTCCTGCCACACTTCGACTTTAACACAATATAGTGTTAAAGCACCACAAACTACATCCTCAAAAAAAGGACCATGGAGTTAAATCAGCACCTCTCTGAAACAGTTTTAACAAAAAGTGAGCATCATAACCTTCATGAAAGGAGGATTTATTGCAGGACTGTTGTGTCAGACTGCATAGGTTTTAGCTAGGTGTACCTAATAAACTGGCACGTGTGTGTAGATCTTGCAGGATGAGACAGCTTGGAGTGATGAATCGAGTAAAAATGTATGATAGTTCAAACAGATAGAAAAGCAGAAAATCCTCATGATTGACAAGCTGGAGGATGTTTGGCCCTTTTGCTTTATTAAATGATTAATGGATTAAGTGTTCTTGATCACTTGTCTCTCAAATCAACAATTTGATTAAATGACTAATTGTTTCAGCTCTAGAGTTTAACTAGTGATGGGGGAAAATGAAGCGTTCCGAACCATTCAGCCGCTTTAAAATGGTTTATTGATTCAAAGAGGTTTGATCCAGTGTAAATGGGGACACTTGCTGGCCAACTGTCTGTACTGCATTTACATGGAAAGATGCAATGCAAGACCTCAGAATGAAACGCTGAATGAAAATGCAAGTGAAGCCAGAGTACATGGGTCTGCTTTTAAATGTTATGGAAGCCTGACAGAAAAGTCCCATATTTAAAATAAGCTTGACACCTCTCTGACACGTGTGTGACGTAACATAACCTCGTTTGTGGCGGTCACAGAATTATTTTGTGGTGTTTAAAGTGAGCCGTCTTGCACATCCTGCCGCAATGCTTGCGCTTTGAAAGGTCGATACTCTAATAAGTAGTCTGCTTTGAAGCAACATCGTATTCTCAGCTCATCGAAAGTGCACGAGTGTGAATGCGAATACTCGGCGTGACGTTGCAGGTTCCCATGATCCTGGTTGGAAATAAGTGCGACCTGGAGGTGGAGCGTGTGGTGGCCAAAGAGTCCGGCATCGGCCTCGCCCGCCAGTGGAACTCCTGCGCCTTCCTGGAGACTTCAGCCAAGAGCAAGATCAACGTCAACGAGGTGACCCAACACGCTTTGTTTACATAGAGGTCTTCACAGGTAATTCTCGGTTCCTAGTAACTGCAACCCAACCCAGGACCCGAGTTGTTCCAGGTCCAAATGACCGTATATTCAGTCTAGTTGGGTCCAATTCTGTTGTCTGAGGTCTGTGTGTCTAATACCAACCAGCTCCAGCAGCTGCTTGTTATTTGGTGGAGCATTATGCTGGTGCCACTGTTCTTTCCCTACTGGGCTCTGTTCGAGTGGACCACATCTTAGTTCGGGTGTAATAGAGGGTGACACCGGAGGGAATTTTCACTCCCGTCCCGTCCCACTCCCACAAAAATACTCCTGCCCTGTCCCGATCCTGGTAGAATGACTCCCGTCGTGTCCCTTTCCTGATTTTAAAAATAAAAATTTGAAAATAGCATTTGTTCATATCAGAACTTTATATTTATATATAAAAACTGACCTATGATTCCTGGTCCCGTTCACGCCCATCCCACAGGACCCCCGCTGTCTATCCTGTAGTCCTTTTCGGAATTTGGTCTCTTGTTGTGATAATGAATCTCTCGCATGTCGGGTTTGGGTAGGTCGGATGGGGTCTAACATTCTGGAACTATCCATCCATTTTCGACGGCTTATCCAAGCAGCGGTCATGGTGGCAGCAGGCTCCTCCTCCGTAAGCACGTCCTCCTGCTCCTTCAGGGTTGACCCCAAGACATTCACAGGCCAGATGGGGTATGTAATCCCTCCAGTGCGGAGCCTCTGGATCTGCCCCGGGGCCTCCTCCCAGTTGACCAGAAAAACTTGCCAGGAAGCGTCCTTATCAGATGCTGAACCAGCACAAATGTCTCCTTTTGATGTAAAGGATCGGTGGTTCCTCTCCGAGGTCCCGTCCGATGCCTGCGCTCCTCACCCTATCCTATCTCTTAAGACCAAGGCCTGCTCGAAACATCCTAGTGAGTGTTTGTAGATACTCCCCTCGAATTGCGATGTTGGGAATAATGTGGGGGGCGGGTGTGTCGGTCTGTGTTCAACCATCCAACGAGCACTTCGGTTGAAGCGTACTGACCACTAAAGGCAGATCCCCAGATTCATTTTGGCCACTACCCAACGCTCAGGACCACAGGTTAGCGTTGGAACGTATCTTGACTGCGGTTCGAGAGCTTCGGCTTCAGGCTCAGCTCCCTTTACACAACAACTGTCCGGAACGACATCTGCATCGGTGCTGACCCCGGTCCATCTCGCAAGCCATCCTACCTTCACTCGTGAACTGGACCCTGAGATAATTCTACTCATTTTTGAACCTGGTTTTCAGGTCGCATGTCCTCAGACCGCTGACTCACCTCCGACCAGGTTGAAGTAACCTCACCTGGACTGAACTGTGGTCCTTTCTTTCAGAGGTTCCCAACTCCTGGTCCGCGGAGCCTCAGTACATTTGCTTCCGGGCTGCGAGGAAACCATGTGTATCAGCAAAAAAAGCCGAATAATAATTAGATAACTTTACTTGTCTGCCGGTTGACATTTATTTGTATGCGGCAGAAGTGCAAAAAAGGTTGTTTTTTTCTAAACGTGTGTGTGTGTGTGTGCGCAGATCTTCTATGACCTTGTGCGGCAGATTAACAGGAAGAGTCCAGTTCCAGGGAAAACTCGCAAAAAGTCCACCTGTCAGCTGCTCTAATGACAGGTAGGTGTTTAGTATTACACACACGTTATTAGGCACACATCACTACACACGCATTCAGTTTATCTTCTCTCTCTCTCTCTCTCCAGTTTTCTGCTCACCTGACCGCCAACCAACCAACCAACCAATCACACCACATCTTCCAGCTGGCCACGCCCCTTTAACACAACCATGTCATCATCAACATCGGCCACCTCTGACCTCTGTCCCCGTGATGACCACATCTCCCATCCATCCCCTCACCACACTGTCTGACGGAGACGGTTGCCTTGGAAACATTAAAACCAAACATCAAAAGACTGTGGCGGCGATGATGATGATGATGAAGATAAATTATTCTGCTGTTGCAGGAATGGGGGCTGCCCAAACAACTGGCCAAATTTAACTACAGTTCCCATCATGCTCTCCGCTAGGCCACTTTGCGCTGGGGTAGTGGCTTCTTGCTTTTAATTTTCAATGTTTCTTTCCTTTCTTTACCTTTTTCCTTTTCTTTCCCAGCAGTCCCGAGCCATTCACATGCAGTTTGATCACTTCACTGTCAGCCACGTTGTTGCCACGGTTACCCCCGGAGATGTCACGGCTAACATGGCTGACTCTGTGTGTGTGTGTGTGTGTGTGTGTGTGTGTGTGTGCGTGTGTGTGTGTATGTGTTGCTCTGGTAGAACCTGTGGATCCACACAGTAATTATTATTGCAGTGGTTATTATGATTCTGTGTGAAAAGATATAAAACTCATTTAATGTTTTTGATTTTCGGGGTGGGGGGGGGGGTCAGGGGGTGCAGCAGGCTGTGCGGTCAGCTCACCGCACTGGTAGCTTTGAGCTAACTCGAATTAGCTCAAAGCTACGGGAGTTAATTGGCAACATTCGCAGAAAATGCTAACTATCCAAATTTGCTACTTGTCGGGTGGTAGCTTTGTTGGCATATTTCTTTAAAGAAGTTAATGTGTACCTAGCTTACGTAGCTTCGGACTAGCTTGTTAGCCTAGCAGCTAGTAAAATACATTATAAATATTGTGGGCAAATCATACTGTTTGCGGGGTGTTAGCATTATTAGTATATCCCGAAAGAAAGTGATGATAGCTTCTGACCAAGGGCTAGCTCCTAGTCCCAATAACTAATGAGATGCATTGTTAGAAGCTAACTATGCTAACACACTCCCTGTGGAGTGTTATGGTTGTTCATTCACAAGGAAAACTAAAAGTGGTGGTTGCTGCGAGCTAGCTTGTCAGCTATAGCAAAAATGAAGCAGTGTATGTGTTAAAAAACATATAGTAACACTGGAACGCTAACAGTGCCATAACCTCAAAGACACCGATAACTGATAATAGCTGTGAGCTAACCTGTTACTGTGGCAGTGCGGTGAGCTGACCCCAGGTCTGCTGCTCAGGGCGGACACGTTGCCTTTCGACAGCAGACTCACACTGGTCCAGAACCTTCGATGTGTGTGTGTTTGTTAGTGTTCGTTTTTGTATGTTTGTCAGTATAAGCGAGCCGCATAACAACAGGCCAGTTTCTGTGATGACCTTTTTGGCCCCGGGGGGGAGGGTTGAGGGCGGGGGCGTTACATTTACTGAGCAGGCCAGCCAGCAGGTGTCGCTCCTGTATTATTTACCATATTATTACCCGATCATTAATCGTATTAACGCAACACGTCTGAGGGGGGAAACGCTGAATTCTCGGTCGAACGCTCCCATTAACCAATGGGCACGTGTTAACCTCTCCAGGAATGGAGGACCTAACTTGACCGAAATAGTTCGCGCTGGCCCTCCGTGTCCTTGCTTGCTCAGATCATCAGGTGTAGTATTTCACGCTAACACCTGAGCAAACGCTGCGTTGATTGATAGTAGTGCAAAGCTAGCGCGTCTGCATGGCGTACCCGCTGGCACGTGGACGGTTTTGGTGTCAGTACTCTCATCCGTTGAAGAAGAACTAAAATCTCAGCGTTTCTTTGTAACAGTAGCACGGCTGAGGTAGAGACCAACCAGAGGAGGTTGGGCTTGAAGTGGAAGCCCCGCCCCCCCGTGTATTGGGGGGCGTGGCTTGTGAAGCAGCAGCCACACAAAGCCTTTGAATATCGGTCTTCAGTTTGTAATGAGTGGTCATCTTTACGGATACATTTACGTTGGACCAGTGACCTCTGTGAGTGCTGCTGTGCGCGGTGTTGTACTACCGGGAGTTCTGCGGTGCACTGTGGTACCGCCGTCAGTGTTCTGGTTCTCCTCCAGTGCATTCAGTCATGTAGCATGTTGATGTTTCTGTCAGTACTCAGTCTGACCTCCAGGAGGTGCAGCGACAGTGTGCATGCCCAGCAGAAGCTTCCAGGTGAAAGGTCTTGGCTGCAGCCGCGGCGGGTCGACCACAGCGTAAAACTGGTATGACCCCAGATGATTCCTATTGAAATGTTTTGCGTGAAAAGAGGACTAACCCTTTTTCAGTATTAATAAGCAGCGTATAAACACTGAATTGATGGTTTATAACACACTATAATGTAGTTGCAATGCGATATAACACGTTTTAAAGTGTTTATTAATCAATTTATCAACATTTATAACTCAGCACAACCTTATTACTATTAATATCAACGGTTTATACACATGTACTAGCATCAAGGTTTATTCTTGACCTTGGAAATGAAAGGGGGGAAAAAAAGTCCACTCTAACTTTCATTAATGAATGGAATTTGCTCGGATTCTCACAGAGATAAATGTATAAACATCTCATTAATAAAATAAGTGCTTCATTTATACATTATACATATTTTATATTAATTTAAAATGTCATTTTATGTGGTTACAGCTGTGTCATAATATGTTATAGGAGGAGTTACAGCTGACAAATAGATTAATAAACACTTAAAAATGTCCTTATACCTCTTTACAGCTACTTTATAGCATAATAAACAGTTTATTAAGTGTCTATATACCCATTATAATTGCTAAATACGTGTGGTTAAAATAAAGTGTTTTCAATGGGAAGCATCCGGGCCTGTCTCCCACACAGTGTTCCTGTGATGAGGAAGCCCATTTGGCTAAATGGCTGATGGCAGCACCTGGACGTCCCACCTGTGCTCCCCGAGAGAACGGCCGATCGAATCGAGCACCCGGCCGCGGCTGCAGTCAGACCCTTTCTGGCTTTCACAGTTGACAGTGGCTGTGGCGGCATCCGTCATTTCACGCGGCTTCTGGGACTGCAACGACTTGACAGCTCAGACCAAACGCCGTGATCCCGTGCTAAAGGTCTCCGTATGCTTCACGAGAAGTAGGTTGCATGATGTGTTGTCGGACCACGTCATTATACCCGTTTCACAATGGCACGCGCTTGGACAGTCTTTCCTCGGAGACGTTCATGGTGTCGCACTCGGTTTATACGCGTGAAAAGCGATGAAAGTAGTGAAGAATGATGGTTTCAGACAATCCGACAAGCACTTCGTTTGAAGCATATGGAGGCCTTAATGCCTGTGGCAAATTGAGGCTGTTAAAAAGGCATATTTTTCCACTCTTTATAGAGGCTAGCGGTTTCCCTATGCTTCCATTCTTTGTGCTAAGCTAGGCAAAATCCATCCTGGACTTATCTGAACTCTATCTGAATTAAACTGAGCTCATCGGAGTTTCTGAAAAACGGTTCCTTTAATGAATGGAAGTCGCACTGAAGTGATGAGTGCAACCGCAGCCAAATGCAAACTGAAAGAATTCATTCACAACGAGAAGAAATTATTTTAGATTACTGAAATAAACCCGCTTCTTTTCCTCTGTATGGCATGATGACCAGTGAAATGTAAAAGAAACCGGTTCAACCACGGACGTATCAGGTTAAAATCCAATTTCCATTCTGCTGAATCACCAGGGTTCAGCCGTCGGAGTTTAAAACTGGTATGAAAATTGGTCTGAGCTGGTTTCTTCAAGTACAGAAACCCACAGCAGCAGCAGCGGGAGGGAGGAGGGGAGGGGAGGGGGGGGGTGAAGCCAAATGTAAAGTAAAAACTAAAAAGCCTTAAATGAATAAAAGTGGTGCAATTTTGTAACAGCAACCTGCGATGTGGAGTCATTCTGGATTAGACACACACACACCCGGTACTTCTATACTTGTGAGGACCTTCATTGACATAATGCACTCTCCAGCCCCTTACCCTAACCATCACAACTAAGGGCCTAAGCCCAACCCTTACCCTAACCTAAACCTAATTCTAACCCTGACCCTCAAACAGCCCCTTGAAGGTCTCTTTAAAAGTGAGGACCAGCCAAAATGTCCTCACTCCCATGGTCTAAAACGCAAACTGGTCCTCACAAAGATGGCTGTACAACTGAACACACCCACACACACACTCTGGCTATAGGTGCATTGACCACATACAGACAACAAACAAGAGAAGCGAAGAGACACTTTCAAACACCACCACAGCAGAAACCGTATAGAATTGACGAATCCATACCAGACATCAACAAAATACAGATTTGAGGAAAAAAACTAATTAAAATTTCAAATAAATAGGGTAGAAAGCTACATACTCCAGACCAGAATGTCTAATGACATGGTAGTGCAAAACCAATCGTGCAGTTTCCTAATATCCCAGATCAATGTGACATCGTAGATAGAATATATTCAATGTATAGATTTATATATGCATTTGTATTTATGTGTAATTAATGTAATCCAGCATATGACGACAATGTAAATATAGTTTGACAAAAAAAGATTTCAGCTTGATTCTTAAATCACAGGTGGCTGTCATCATTATTATTATTACTAGACCTACAATACAGATGACGTCATGTGTCATCGCCTGGCTTGCTGCGAACGCGCCTGCGCGAGACGCTGGCGCTGCCATGACAACGGCGGCGGCTTGTTCGCCGTAACTGAAACCGGGCAGAAGAGGAGCAGCAGGTTAGTATGCCGGGCATGTTAGTGAGCTAGTTATACGATGTTCACCGGCTAGTTGACGAACCCAGGGACAAAAGGAGCCACTCCTCGCGGCGTTTCGTTGGCGGCGAGAGCGCCATGACCGTCCGCTTCAAGGTAAGCGACAGGTGTGAGCGTTAGCAACAAGCTAGCCAAACAAACCGAGGCTAACGAACGTAGCTAGGTTACCTGGCTCGCTAACCGCAATACCAGTGACCTGGTAGTAACTAAATTACAGACAGCCTGAGCTGTGGTTAACCTGTCTGTTTCCGGTGTTCCGGACAGAACCCTGCGCGAGAATGCAACTCCGGATTAATGGATCATTTTAATCTGATGTAATGAGCTAATCCAGCTAATCAGTTCCAGAGTGACTGCCTGTCTGAGCTGCGGCTACAGCTGCTAATGATGTGAAACCAAACTGAGCGTCATCAGTGTTTAATATGAGTTATTGTATTAATGACTGTGCCATATTATTAACTGTATTGATTATCGATTAGTTTAGTTTGACCATTTCATTATTAGTCAGAGTGGATAAGAAGTTTAGTGATTTAGGATCCGAGAACATTATTTATGACTTCATGGGGCTGCAGCTGGGGATTTCTTTCATTGTTGATTGATCTCTCCATATCTTACATTTGAATTCAAATCAGGTTTTATGGCCACATTTAGTAAATGTCTTCAGATGTCCTGTTTTGGCCGACCAACAGTCCGAAACCCCCCAAATATTCCCGATTACAAACTCAGAAAGGCAGCAAATAGCTGTATAATAAACAGCATAATAAATATACTAAGAACTGAGAATTGTTTTCTGTTATTTCCTGATAAATGACTTGAACGATTAATTGATTATAAAGACTGGCTGCATTAAAATGATCTGTTGATTGACATTAACGTTATATAGACTGACCATTAAATTCCTTGCAATTCAAAACTAAATTATTCTCTAACCTGTATATGATGGTATCATCGAGTGTACATACTATAGGGAGTGTCAGCAACACCTCAGTGAAGATAAATGATCCGTACAATAAGTAAAACATTCAAACCCAAGATTCTGTGTTTTTTATGGCTGCACCAGTTCACCAAATGCAAATATTCTTTATTTATTAACGCTTCCCTAAAACCGACTCTGAGGCATTTGGTGTCCCTGGACCCGTCTTGACCGCCACTAGAATTTAAAGTAAAGTTCTGCGGGTTTTGCTCGAGCAGTGTTTGGCCACACAAGTTGGGTGTGTGAAAGAGCCGCCAGCCAAACACTACAATCTTTGTATGTTTGTGTGTTTGTTTCAGTGTCAGAGTGAATACCAGAAGAGCTACGGGGTTTCCCGGTCCAGAAGTGCGGCTCCTCAGCGCTGTGCCCCGTTGGCCGGCCTGCGCTCCGACCAGATGGGTCAGAACCTCCGATATGAGCTCTGAGATGAGCTGTTTTCTTTCTATTTATTTATATTTTTTGCAGTTGTATGAATGCAGAACATGCTTCTAGCATCAGAACATATTGGGAATTTGACTGAATAACATTTTAACATCATACAATTTGAATTCCTCTCAGTGCAGCTGATTTTTTAAACTGAGTTCTCGCTCTGACATCGAGTTGCTGACCGTACCAATAGAAACTCAAAGTCTGAGATGACACTTCATAAAATGTTCGTCCACAAATGCCAGGGCGGATCTAGAAATATGAAATGGTTTTTGTTCTAAAAGTCTAAAGTTGGAGCTCGTTTGTTCGACATGTCTTTCTGTCAGGTATCAGCAGAGAACCAGGTCTCCAGCGTCGGAGGAGGCTGGGTGGTCTTGCTCAGTCCTGCAGCTCTCTGCTCTGTCCGGCAGATCCGCAGCACTCCGTCGCTCATCCGACTCGTCGTGCACACAGAACAGCACCCCCTGCTGGTAGGAAGTCTCCACAACAAACCCATAAGAATCTTCTCAGAAAGACATTAGAGTGAAAGCACAAGAACACAGTGATGTTATTAAAGTGCTGTAATACAGCAGGTCTAACTTCTGTATGGTGGCAATTTACGACATTTCAGAGCTGATCTGGCTCAGCCCTTCGCTGTGAGGAACTGCTAAATAATCATTGATTGAGTTTAACCTGTTCTTTGTGAGGCTTAGCTCAACGCTCATTATTGTGTGCTTAGGCTCAGCATCCTATATAAGCTAATAATGGGTTTTTTAAATGTCTTCCTTCCTCTCCACCGCTTCATTACCAGCATCTAGGAGTCGCTCAGCCCACAGGAAAGAGCCTCCCCTGGAGCCACAGCCTCCAACACCTCCTGGAGCACGAGCAGACCCAAGACCTCCGGCAGGACCACGACCTGCTGCAGACCCTGTACCATCGGTGGAACCGGGAGCTGCTGGAAAATCTGGTAAATACACATCACATAACATTCATTGTCTTTTTCACCATCTGAATTTTCTTTTCAGCCACTTTGTTTTGTCTCAGGGGGTCTTACGATGTGAACACACAACATCTCTTGAGACTTTTAATTCCTAGCTGTTATGTTACACGCTGTCCTGGTTGAACCACATTGTCCCAACTGTGTTTTTCTGTCTCCTCAGTGAAGCCCCACCCCTCCAAGCCTGACAGCCAACCACAGCTGAGCCGCCCTTTGACAGCAGCACCTGATGGACAGCAGCCCACGGCCAATGAGGTGAGTCAAAAATGTGTAGTTACGAACAGAGTTACTGCCTCCACCACAGGTGTGCCTCTCTGTAAAATATAAATTAACAGTATCGCTTCCGTCCCGTGTTGCAGGTTCAACACGCTCTGCGGTGGAGGGCGGGGCTGAGGTCGGGAGGTCAACGGTCCGGGGCTCAAAAGTCAGAGTACCACAGACAGTTCAGCTGGAAGAAACCTGCAACTGCTGCTTCACCCATACTGACTGCAGAACAGGTACACTGCTACCTAATACGTCCAAATACTACCACACGTTTCCCTTATACTGACTGCGGAACAGCTGCGATACACCAAATAGTACTGAGCGCTGGGTAATGCTACCACATGTTACAAAATACTGCAAAATTCTTCCAGATATGAAACCCATACTGACTGTCTGACAGGGATGCTACTGCCAAATACTTCCACGCAGAGGGAGAATTATTGTCACCTTCCAACATAGCTTAAGATTAAGTATTGGTATGTTACCAAGCCCACCGATCTGATACAATACTGACCTTATTAAAGGAACTCTGTGGGGTTTTGTCGAGAAACAGTGAATGCGCCTTTTAAGTGGATCTGGCGGATCTTTTCTTTGTCAGTGTCATCATAAAACTCTGTCCTTCCACTGTCAGTTGCACTCATTCAGTCATGGCGGGCGGCTGACTCTTATACAGAACTGATTCCAGTGGGTTCCACACATGCGGTAAACAGACTTGATGTCTGAAAAAGCGAGCGCTGGTACCAGATCAGTACTCCGTACGAGCAGATACTCCAGGTATCAGCATCAGGAGAGAAAAAGTCACGTCGGTGCTTCTCTAGAGCTTATTCCTGTTGACAGTACAACAAGGAGAGTACTACTACTGCATGCTACTATTTTCTGTTCAAGCTGCATTGTAATAATACATCTTACACTCAAAATGAATATCTGTGCACCAGCTTTGAAAGTGAATACTGCTAAGCACTGCACTACTGTATAATACATCTGCAGTTTAAAGACCTGTAGTTTCGCTGTGTGTCCACTAGGTGGAGGTAGACTGTTTTCTGCTGCTTTAATTTAACTTACTGATACAACTGGTGATTCTATTGGGTGACTTTTAAAAGTGGTGTAATGAGTCGTTCAGTTAGTCACGTCGTTGTTCTTTAAATGGTATTGATTGGTATTTAAGTGACTGGTCCTTAGTGACTCTGCTGACCTTTGACCCCACCCTGCAGGTGCTCCACTCCAGCAGCAGATCCGTGCCCCCCTTTAAGAAGAACCCTGTTTCCATGGAAACAGAGTATCGGCGGAGCTTCAGGGATCTGGCCCCGCCCACCAAGCCCCGCCTTCGGAAACACCTGGAACATCAGAGGGTCCCACTGTTCCACACGCACATGGTGTGTTTGTGTGTATATATACAGCAACACGACGCTCTTGTTCCTGAACGACTGAACACTGCCGCCTGCTGTTCACCTAGCTGTTCTTTGCTGTCATCACACCAATACAGGATGCTTGAATTTATACTTGACTGACCCTCATTACGACTGACCAAGCCTGTAGTGTTGTAGCTGGGTGAACAAACTCTACTTGCTTTAACACACCTTCTATTTCTGCTATTCCCATTTAAACTGTGTTCTACTGGGGGTTTTAAAATTATTTTTTTACTCATGTTATAAAGCACACCGGTGCTCAGCTGCAACTTTCAACTGTTATGCCAGTTTTCATGCAGGGGAAAGGAATCTAAAATGTCCATGCATTGATAAATTACCTTTAGTTACAACATAGCCACTAAAGATTCTCAGTTCTGATTGGCTGGGCGGCGTGGATGAACTTTTAGTGCGCGGACAGTCCAACGTGTTTGTAGTGTTAAGCGAGCGAGGCTCCGTTAAAGAGCCTTGGAGCCCAAGTTGTTTATATAACCGACAGAGAGCCGAAGGGACACCAGAACGTCCGGGTTCTGTTCACGTCGACATTTGTAACAACTCTAATAACTAAAGATCCAGCCTTGAGCGGAGCCGCCATCGACAGCATGTTGTGCAGCTCGCTGCCTGTGTTCAGATGACGGTACTTTTTTGAAGAACAATCTAATATCGTTTATTCAATAGTTGTGTTTTTTTTTTTAAAAGGACTTTATCGAACACCATTTCCCATAAGCCCTGGATGTTGGTGGGCTAAGCGCCACTGCGTGACAGAAGAGGCAAGGCAGCTGTAGTTCTTTTGCTCACGAAGTAATCGTGGTTGTTGAAACTGCGAAGGTTTCAGTTCACTCATCGCGGCGGCTGTAGTAGAGCTGATTCGTCTCAGGATATGGAAAGTAAACTCCACGAACACGCTTCATTCTTTTCACAAAGATGGATAAAAGAAGTTCTGAAGGAGAGACCGCCTTGACTATCAGAAGCTAGTGGAACAGAGGCCAGGCGGGCAGTGACGTCTTGCTCTCTTACAGAAATGGATAAATGGCTTCTCAGCAAATTCAATTTCAAATGTGTTTGATATTTTTGTGAATCTTGGCGCCATGAGTCCCGTAACGGTAGGAGGGAAAAGAGGACGTAGGGGAAAGGAAACAGGATGTAGGTTGCCCTTCAACATAAGATACTATATTTCATGACATCGGAGGTCAAAATTAGCCTTATAAGTAAATGAAGTGCTGGTATTTTAAATTTGAGGCAAATCACTTCTTCGTCAACCATTACAGTGGTGGAATGTACAACCTGCTGGGTGTTATTTTAAAACACTGTTTCCTCCTTTTATCTGTAAAACAACACAGACAATTGCCTTTAGAGCTGCAACGATTAGTCGATTTAATTGATCAGTCGATTGTCAGAAAATGAATTGCAACTATTTTGATAATCGGTAGGAACTTTTGAAACAAAAATATCAAACGTTCTCTGCTTCCAGCTTCTCAAATGGGACGATTTGCTGCTTTTCTTTGTCACATACGACCCTTAATTGAATGTCTTAATATTTTTATTTTAAGAAATTACCATTTCCTCTAAGAAATGTATCCATATTTTTAATATTTCATGGATAATATAATATAATGTAATCGATAGTTGCAGGCCTGGTTGTCTTTCTGGTAGTGTTTGGCTTTGCCGTGTTTGTTTTAAAGAGGTCTACAGTCACTTTGTAATAATGTGTGAGTGGCAGCACAGTGCTTGTTGTCTCTGCAGCCATTTAACAACAAACATCCTGACTGAGCTGTTTGCATCTCCAGACCAACAAAAAGAGGAGGGAGGAGTCAGAGAAGAAGCCCCGCCCTAAGCTTGATGTCCCTGCCCCTCAGAAAGAGGATACCACGCCCCCCCATCTTCCTCAGGTGCAGAGGGGACACAGGTGTGTTTCTGTGTGTGTGTGTGTGTGTTTTGTGCGTTGTTGTGAATTGTTAATTAATTTAGTTTATGAAATCATGTGTCTGTCTGACAGGATGTTGACAGAGTATGAGTCCAGCTTTCGTTCTCCCCTCTACAGGATCCCAGAGGGGGGCGGAGCCACGGACGGAGACGCCTCTCAGGTCAGGGTTCAGTCTTGTTAAGCATGCATCATAATGAGGGGCGGGGACAGTTACTGCCTTTATTACTGGACTTATTTATCAAGCTGCAGGTCAGATGAGACTTGGCTATCAGCACAGTGGTAGGTCTTTAGCATAAAGGCTGGAAGCAGGGGGAAACTGCTAGCCTAGCGCAATTAAAGAGGAGAAATACCCCTTCAAACAGCTCCAAAAACTGTCTGATTTGCACGTTGTCTCGTTAGTTAACAAGCTTTTCAGCAGGGTTTAGTTAGCAGAGCTAAAGGACAGAGCTCAAAGATGGAAACAATACTATGAGAAACAAAAGTGAAAGGGTTTGTGCTCTTGAATCAAGGCTTTTTAAGAAGTAGTCTGGCATCGGTGTGTGTAGCCAAGATAAACAGTCCCGTATATCTATCTATCTATCTATCTATCTATCTGTCTATCTGTCTGTCTATCTATTGATCTATCATCGGGAAACAAAAGCCTGCGCACTGACAAAACGTCTAGAAGAGGCTCTTCAGATGCAAAATGAATCAATGTGTTACATGTGAAAATGTGTGACCAGGTTCTCCTAGAGACTTAAATAGCTAAATTAAACTCTGCAGCACTTTGTCCACCTGCACATCTGAAAACACCTCAAGGTCGACGATGGTTGATCTTGTCTGATCACTACGTCTCTGATCAGGTTCATTGATGTGGTAGTCGGGGGATTTGCGCAATGCCTGCCAGCTACACTCTCGTGTGTGTGTGTTTGTGTTGCTGATGGAAACCAGAGTGCTGACACTCAGCAGTGAAACCACAGAGCTTCATTTCAGGGAAACAACTCACTGTTAGTCACACACACACACACACACACACACACACACACACACACACACACAGGTATGTTCCCACCAGTTTTGTGGAAAGTGTCGTTGAGGAGTGGGCCAGCTGCTTTTGCAAGATGAAGCACATTTCGACTTTTCTACGTGAAATCTGCAGATTTCAGCTGACATCAGTTCGGCTGAAAACATCAAACGCCAGCAGACAAACAGCGTAAAGTAAATTCCCTAAACCTGTGCAGGGAAAACAGTTTCTGTAACTCTTAGTCTTGCGTTTTTCTTACTAATATTTTAAGAGTGTTTTTACACTATACGGCCAAAAGTACACGGAGACCCCTGTTCACTTACCGGGGCTGTGGTTCCTGGTTTGGGCCCCTTTAGTTCCAGTGAAGGGAAATCTTAAAGGTACAGTTCAGGACTTTTACGTTTAAATGAACATCCGTTACAGTCAAGCCCTTTGCCAGACGAGTTCACACAATGCTGGTTATGCCTCTCGCTGCCAGGTACATCCCTCCGTATATCGCACTATACCTGAGATTTTAAATCTGTCTGTGGTGACATTCCCGCGTTGGCACACCTCTAATGATGCGTTTCACGCCAACCAGCTAAGATTTCGTTTGCCAGAGCGAAATCAGGGCGCAACCCAGAGATGTAGAGAGCGCCGCAAACAAAAGGAGAGAATGTTTATTGTGTTTATTAACACTTTATGATTGTATAGTTTGTGTTTAATATGCTTTGGCAACGTTGTATGCAGTTGTGCCAATGAAGCCACTTCACGCAACTCTCTCTCTACATGGCTCTGGCGACACGAGTCGACTACAACAACTAGGAGTAAAACCTCAGAAGAGTCCAAGAAAAGTGTCTGATGCTCCAGATAAAAAAAGAAACTTGGCTTTTAGAGGAAGGATTACACTCAAAACAAGAAAGCGATCGACGCCGAACACGGATAACCACTGGCGTAGCTTTAGCTTAGCGCTGAGAGGAGGGACTGAGGGCAGACACAGGTGTCACGTTACCGCTTTCGAACATGTTGGTAAAATATTTGGAGGAGGCTGTGTAGCTATTACATTTACTCTGCATAAATAATGGATCACTGTCTTTGAACTGTGGAAATGTCTCTTTATTTCTGTAACTATTTCTGAACACGAGCCTTGAGGCCGAGCTCCCAGTGGGCACCCGTCATCTCTCGCTGCCAGTAGGGGGAGACAAACGTCCCGCGCTGCAGCTTTAATGATGCGCCATACAATGATATTTTAGACAAAAGTGTGCTTCCAGTTTGTTTTTTTCCCTTTCCCGTTGCAACATCCCAAAGCCAGCTCGGCAAAGAAACGTCTTGACTGGCCTGCACAGGGCCCAGACGTCAGCCCCATCCAACGCCTCCGGGATGAACTGGACTGCGAGCCAAAGACCTGATCAGCCAACGCGAGCGCTGGACCTCACCGATGCTCTTGTGTCCGAATGGGAGCAAATCCCTGCAGCCAGGGATTCAAACATCTGCTCTTCGCCAGAAGAGTGGAGGCCGTTACAGCGGCACATGAATGCCCCCGGCTTTGAAGCGGCGTCTTCAGCTGTCACATAAACATAGTGAGCATATGTGATATGAAGTGATCGGATTTAGTTAGAATGTTTTCATATGTGCTGATTGTGGTGCTGTTGAACTTCATGTAAGGGCGTATTGTGATTTAGAGGTGACAATATGTAATTGTGTTACTGAAGTACAGTACAGTGTGTCTGGGACAAGACTGAATGTTTGGTGACTAACATCATATTTCCGCCTTCAAGTATTTACAGGCTTTGCTTATTTTAAATCTTTGTGGGTAGAGAGCTCAGTGCGGCCCGAAATAAGTTGAATGAAGCCAAATAGAAGTTTCAGGATTAGTGCATTATTTGTTATGTATAAATGTGTGTTTTTTTTGGTTGAGGAACTGCAGACTTTAGTTCTCCTACTTCTGGAACCAAAGCTACACTCACTGATAGAACAGAGTGTAAACTGGACATTAGAACCACCATGAAGGATTTACAGCAGGGCTGTTGCGTTAGACTGCATTAGGACCTAATAAAGTGGCAGGTGAGCGGGGTCAGGGTCGTGCACATCATGAGTTTGTACTGATGGAGCCAAACCAGCGATGCTGCAGCTTATTTTAGCTGAACATGATCTCATCAGAGTAACGAACTCGACGAACCTGTGGGCGGCGACTGTGGACCTGTCCTGTTTCCATCCCTGCGGTGAGTCTGGCCTGAGAAGACTTTCGGTATGCGGAGGGAAGCTGTCCGCTGACGTCAGGTGCTGGCTGTTCAGAGGAAACAAAAAAAACCTTCACAGCCTCAGAGCTGCTGTCGTTCAGCAGTGTGACAGCGTGGAGATGTGTCAGGCTTACGGTTCGTCTTGGGGTTGTGGTTTAGGTGAGCGACAAGCTGAGGTCATGTAAACTGGGCCGGGGGTTATCCAGGGTTTGGACTGGGGTCAGGGTCAGGTTACTGTTTGGTTTACCAGAATCTACAGCGTGAGGTGTTGCAAAAGCTGCATGATTAAAGCAGAGTTGGCCAAGGGATAATTCAATGATTTGCCCTTAAATTTAAGACGTTTTGATGCGAACTCTCAGCAATCAGGTGTGACTGCACAAACCTCTTCATCATTTCTCGTAACTCCCCTTGAATCTTATCCCTCAGCGTTTTCCCTTTTGTGCGTATTACTGATTGATTGTTGTGGTGGTTTCTCTTCTTCCTGTGATCAGCCCTCGATAACACACAACGCTCCCGGAGATTAACTTTCTCTGTCTCTTACTGCATCCCGTGTCTTGCTTTCTGATCATAAATTCAGTGTTTTTTTTGTGATTGAAATGTACAGGCATCTTGGTTAATAAAAATAATATGTTTGCTTTGAATAAAACACATTTTAAGATATAAAATAGATTATGCAGAACACAATTTCCTTCAGTATGATATAAGGACCATCCACTGAGTCAGTTATGTGCACCCCACATGGTTTCTACACATTTTCATCTTCCTTTGTCCTATTTCAGTAACGTTTGCTGGTGTTTGACATTTCCTTGCGTTTTGGCAGTTTTGAAATGGACAGATTTCACACTTTGACAGTTGTCACCCGTTTAACATGCAGCGGCAAACATTTTGTTTGGTTGTCGTCATGCTGCTGCAATCTGAACAGGCTACGTGTGAACTGACGGCAGTGCTCTTTGTCAACTTTCCGTCAGTTCAACGAAGTATCAGTATGATTCAGTGGGGCTTTGTGTTGTTGGTCTCCGTCTCATGCACTCATGCTTTCAGGACCAAAGACTCGTGGTGGTACTTGAGGAAAGTTCAGGAGGGAACCAAGAATATCTAGAACACATTTCACGGCAGCCCAAGGTGATGTCTTCAAGATGCTTTGTCTGAGCAACAGGCCGAAACCTGAAGATATTCAAATATAAAATTTAAAATAAAACCGGAAGAGCAGCAAATCCTCACGTGTGAGAAGCTGGAACCAGAGACCATTGGGGTTTTTTTTGTTTACTTGAAAAATGAATAATTTCCTGTTAATCAACATTTCAGCTCTGATATTTTGACTTGAGCCAAAGAACTATCAGGCCTCTTGGATTTAGTCTGGACAACTCATCTCTCTTCTTCAGGTTTAGGTTCAGGAGTTGAGGCAGGCGGCGCTAAATGTCGCTGACTGGTCAAACACAAACCATGAGGCTGCCACAACTTGTACAGCTTCATTCACACAATAAGCAAGCACCAGTGCCTGGTAGTATGGTTGGTTTCAGGGACTAATGCTGTGGGCTGCAACTTGAGCTTGACCTGTTGTTTTAGCCTACATTAGTTTACATTTTGCCAAATTTGCACCATTAAAAGTAGCCGAATCAGCTGTTAGCAGCTCCTTTCTGCAGTGTCGCCATGGATGTACAGACAGCTATCACTGGATTACTTTGATACTGAAGAGAACTTAAAAACGTGATGATTCTCAGGCAAGTTCTGCTGTTATGAAGTGGCTTTTTTTCTATGATTTCTAAGTGAATTTGTGGACAGTTTATTCATGATGAAAATGACATGTTGATATCCTTACCCTGATCCATGATATCCTTAGAAAGTGTAAGTCACACTGACTCTAAAAATAAGTGTATCATTGGAGTTATGACCTGGAGAAAGAGTCCGAATTTTGTCGGAAATCGGGCGCTAAGCGGGTCGAACAACAGTAACTAACTTATTGTTGTTTTTAGAACGCTGACTTGCGTCTGTCCCCTTCAGCTCACACAGTCTCATGTGCAAACTGTTAGATTCTGACTTTAAGTCCTGGAGATCCTTAGTTCCTGGGCCCATTTGGTCAAAAAGACTTGCTGTGTGTTTCCGTCCAGGTGAAGGAGTTGAGGCAGAAGGCCTTGTCGTACCGTCGTCGAGCCTGGGGAGCTAACTTCTCCAGAGACCACCTGAGCCAGCTGCTGTCTGAACACAACGCTCTGTGGGAGCCGACGGACACCACGGACTCCGCTACTGACCCCGCCAGCCCCCGCCTGACCTTTGACCCAGACAGCCGCAGCACTTCCTGTGTGGGGGCCCTGGACCTGGCCAGGTGAGAGACGTGGCGGGTGGAGAGAACATCGTCTGAAAGCTTTTCTGAGCGGGTTTCTAAGCGTCCCGTCTTTGTTTTTTAGCCGCTCCAGTAACTCCAGTAAGAGGTCTTCTGTTACGGGCTCAGGAGAAACACACCGAACAAGCAGAAACACACAAATGAACGCACCTCTGAGTCCGCCTGCTGAAAGGCATATGGCCTGGGGAGAAGACGAAGAAGATACAGACGGGTAAGCGTTTCTCTTCAGGCTCTGCTCGTCTTTGACATGATGCGTGCCAGAGTTTTTGACACCGGTGGCTTGTGGTCGCCAAATCTCTTCAATTATCAGCCGCGGGTGGTCGTTTGCATCGCGTTGGACTGACGACGAAAGACTCCACCTTTCTGATATGAAAGTAAAAGAAGGGAAAGATGAGGAGGAGAAGTGTGTGAATGATTCAGAGCTTTCGCACCCGCATTCTTTCGTTCAGGCTGGAATCAGGACACACCTGAAGGTGATCTGTAAAGTCAGCCAGTGCTGTTTCCGCTAACAAGTCTCTCTTCGTGCTGACGTGATCATATTTCTGGTAGAAACAAATAAAAATGTAATTTATTTGATGTTTTTTCAATTCAAGAGGTTTTGAGACTTTGTCATTCTGAAACTCTGATCAAAGTTTTTCTGCTGCCGCGCTGGTTTCTCAGGCACCGAAACTCTGTGTTTTATGTACTTGTGT
>CM022484.1:5605195-5623102 GCA_011952105.1 Coreoperca whiteheadi
CTTCCATACTTTCATAAATACTTATATACTTTCATACTTTCATACATACATACATACATGCATACATACTTTCATACATACATACTTTCATACATTCACACATACATGCATACATACTTTCATACATACATACTTTCATACATGCATACATACATACATTCATTCATACATACATACATACATACATTCTTCCATACATTCATACATAAATACATACATACTTTAATACATTCACACATACATACATACATACATACATACATACATACATACATACATACATACTTTCATACATTTATAAATACTGTCATACATACATACTTTCATACATACTTACATACATACCTACATACATCCTTACATGTATACTTTCATACATACATACATACATACATACTTTCATTACAAAATAACTACTTTATTACATTTAGATATACATACATACTTAAATAAATGTTTTCCTACATAAATCATTTTATACATTCATAAATACATACTTTCATACATACATACATACATTCATTCATACATACATACATACATACATACATACTTACAAACATTCATATTTTCATACATTCACACGTACATACATACATACTTCCATACTTTCATAAATACTTATATACTTTCATACATACATACTTTCGTACATACATCCATATTTTCATACATTCACACATACATACATACATACATACATACATACATACATACATATTTCCATATTTTCATACATACATACATACATACTTTCATTACAAAAATAACTACTTTCTTACATTTAGATATACATACATACTTAAATAAATACTTTCCTACATACACCATTTTAAACTTTCATACATACATACTTTCGTACATACATCCATATTTTCATACATTCACACATACATACATACTTTCATACATACTTTCTTTCATACATGCATACATACATACATACATACATACATACATTCATTCATACATTCATACATACATACTTTCATACATACATACATAAATACATACATGCTTTAATACATTCACACATACATACATACATCCATATTTTCATACATTCACACATACATACATACTTTCATACATACATACATACTTACACACTTAAATACAAACATTCATATTTTCATACATTCACACGTACATACATACATACATACTTTCATACATTCACACATACATACATACGTATATACTTTCATTCACACATATATACTTTCATACATACATTTTATTTTCATACATACATACATACATACATACATACTCACATACATAAATACATACATACTTTACTACAACCACACATACATACTTTCATACTTATAAACTTTCATACATACATACTTTCATACATACATACATACATACATACATACACACATACATACATACATACATACATACATACATACTTCCATTACAAAAATAACTACTTTCTTACATTTAGATATACATACATACTTAAATAAATACTTTCCTACATACATCATTTTATACATTCATAAATACATACTTTCATACTCAAAGCGCTTTCACACTATATATCACATTTACCCAGACACACACATCCCTACACTGATGGCAGGAGCTAACTGCCCATCAGTACAAATTAAACTAACCATTCACAAACATTCACACACCGAAGGCGCAGCTTAGGGAGAAATTTGGGGTTCAGTATCTTGCTCAAGGATACTTCGACACATGGTCGGGGGATGCCAGGATCGAACCGCCTACCTTTCGCTTGGTAGACGACCCGCTCTGCCACCAAGCCACAGCCGCCCCTTACATACACACATACATAGATACTTACATATATTCACACATACATTCATACAAACATACTTACACCCATAAATACATACATTCATATTTTCATACATTCATATTTTCATACATTCACACATACATACATACTTTCATAAATACATCATATTTTCATACATACAAATATCCTTTTATACGTACACCCTATCTTACATTCAGACATACATACATACATAAATAAATACGTTCATACATACATCCTTTTTTACATACATACATACATCCTTTTTTACATACATACATAAATACTTTCATATATACTTTCATACATACATCATTTTATATAATGATACATACACACATACATACACACATAAATACATACATTCATATTTTCATACATACATACATACATACTTTCATTACAAAAATAAATACTTTCTTACATTTATACATACTTACATACATTCACACATACATACATACACACATATTTTCATACTTTCATATTTTCATACATTCACACATACATACATACATACTTCCATACATTCATACATACATACATATATACTTTCATACACACATATATACTTTCATACATATATCATTTTATATAATGATACATACATACATACATACATTCATACATACATACTTACATACTTTCATACATACATCATATTTTCATACATACAAATATCCTTTCATACGTACGGACTATCTTACATTCAGACATACATACATACATACATACATACTTTCATTACAAAAATAAATACTTTCTTACATTCATACATACATACACACACACATACATACATACATACTTACATACATACATACATACATTCATATTTTCATACATTCACACATACATACTTTCATTACAAAAATAAATACTTTCTTACATTCATACATACATACACACACACATACATACATACATACATACATACATACATACATACATACATACTTCCATACTTTCATAAATACATATATACTTTCAGACCTTCATACATACATATATACATACATACATACATACATACATACATACATACAGACATAAATACTTTCATACATACTTTCATACATACATAATTTTATATAATGATACATACACACATACATACACACAAACATACATACATTCATACATACATACTTACACTCATAAATACATACATTCATATTTTCATACATTCACACGTACATACATACATACTTCCATACTTTCATAAATACATATATATTTTCAGACATACAAACATACATACATACATTCATAAATAAATACGTTCATACATACATCCTTTTATACATACATACATACATACACACATCAATACTTTGATACATACATATATACTTTCTTACATTCACACATACATACATACACAAATAAATACGTCATACATACATACATACATACATACATAGATAAATACATACATGTATATACACACATATATATACACACTTAAATACATTGAAATACATACATACATACAAATACACATATATACTAGGGATGCACTGAAATGAAAAATCTAGGCAGACAACCATACCGAAAGTTTTGGATGCAAAATCGATCCGAAAATATCTTCATTAAAAAATTAAAAAATGTTTTCTTTATGTTTGTATTAAAAACATTTTTTTATTGACAACATAATAAAGGCAATCATTGTTTTAACAATAACAAAACTAAATATATTATTATTTAAGTTCATTGTGACAAAATTGTGGAAAAAAATACTAGCTGCTTTTTTCAATTTTAAATTACTGTACTAAACAAACAGAAGAAAAACCTAAATCCATCCTCTAACTGTAAACAACATAACTATACACACTAAATTGGTCTGCTTTTAATTTAAGCAAAAGAGGCAGGTTTCTCTTAGAACAAAAGTTCTTCTGCTTTCTGGCTGGAGAGACAGTTACTCTTCTCATTAAGAACATGAGCAAATGTTGCATATTGCAACTTCACTGTCATCATCTGAAACTTTAAAAGTGTTTCCAAACTGCCGACACACTCTGTCTTTGATGCGTTGATGCGTAATGACAGTACGAGTGAGACGGGAGCATGGGAAAGGCGTGGCTACATTTTCGCCTTTTATTTTGGGGCTTTCTTACATTTCGGGTCGAAACCACTAATGCCATTTCGGCCGAAATTTCAGTGCATCCCTAATATATATATATATATATATATATGTCTATGTATATACATAATAATATATACATACACACACACACACACACACACACACACACATATATATATATATATGCTGTCACTGACTATGGTACAGGTGAAACTTGGTTTCGACTCCCAGCCAGGGCGATGCAGTATTCAGGTGGACCCTTAGGTAAGGTTCTTAATGCTACTTGCCTACCTAAGACATGAGTTAAACCGCAAAAATTGTTGAGTTGTACCGGCTGGGGTCGACAAGGTCCGCGTCAGGTGCTGGGGAACCAGGGCAACATGATGGGAAATGGGCTAGAGCAGAGAACATGGAACTGTTGCAATGCTACTACACAAGCACAAGTGAGAGGGGGTTATATGCAGAGGCTATGGGAAATATGAATGCTTCGAAACCCAACATCTACACTGACAAAGAAACAACTCCTAGCTCCGTGTTCTAACATCCGCAAGAGGCAAACGCTATCACAGCTAGAGATTGATGAGGTACAACAAATATGCTACGGCGTGGGAAAACAACTTTAGACGAGTGCCAATTGCACAAGTCACCATCAAGTATATACCAAGGTGAATGCACTGTCCCGGCTGTTGTTGAGCATAGGCCTGAACCCCCTCAGTCAGATCATCACAAAGAGTGGAGTTGGAGGAACCATCAGTCACCTCCTCTCCATGGATGACATCAAGCTGTATGCCCAGAATGAGCGGGCATACATATAAACATACATGTGCACATACATACACATACAAAGTCAGGTTTTAGCTCAGACCAAGTCTGATGAGTCAGAGTGCACTCTTTAATGTGTGTTCGAGCTGTTACCAATCGAGGTGACTGGCACGATCCTACCACAAGGCAGATAGTCCATCCAGCTGTTTCAGTGGCAACGTAGATCCAGGTTCTTGGAATGAAGCTGGGAGGCTCGCCATCTACTGGATGCCTTGGATCGTCTTCGCTGGATCTCCTCCCTCAATAAAAAGACCTGACCTGCATTTACAAACAGGCTTATAGCTTCTGTTCTGCTTTCTCTAATATCTCGTCTTACGTTTCTGTCATGCTTCTCTTACGTTGTACAACACCATAACTACATCAAAGTAAGCACCGACTGAACGCAATTATTTCACATATTGAAAATGATTTGTTACTCTCTAGTTTGACTTTCAAATTCCCAAATAATTAGAATTAGTTTTGCTCTAACAAAACACGCTAAGCCAAGCATACAGTGGCACAATACAAAGATCAGACATGAAAATAGAATGACTGTTTCAGATTAGCCAATATTTGAGTAAGCAATAAAACATATTACACATTAATAAATCTACACGCCTCACTTTCTCCGTGAAAGTACAATTGTATTTGTTTCGCCAACTAAGTAACACAATAAACTGGACAAATGCTCTCACCAATAACAGTAAAACTAAACGTCTTATTTCACTCGCGCCACAGGGAGCAACGTTAGTGCTTAACTTCACATCAGAAGAAATTCCTGTTTTTTCTCTTTTAGTAACAGGGTGTATTTCACTTTACACTTTAAACATGAAACATGGAAATAGCTTTCCTGCTAAACAGAGCTGAGAAGCTACTTAAATTGGAGGCACGTGAAGTCTCTGGCTACAGTAGGGAAAAAGGTTTTCACTGTCGTCTGCTAACTGCTCGACTTCAATAATCGTTTAGTCTTAGCTCCCACTGTTTCTTAACTTTAGTAAAGCTCAATGTTGTTACGCGGACTACTCCTTCTGACTCTTGTGGCGACTCTTGTCTCTTTCTGTATCACTGGCTGTTTTCTGCTCGTAAATCGCACTTCAAACCTCGTGTCAACAGCAGAGGGCAGCAACGATGTAAAACCAAAGATTTGAATTTGGTGCAGCAACCAGCAGATCGCTCACACAAATACATCAAAATCACATGTTCACCGTAGCTGATAATCATTGAGAGGGCAAGAACAACTTCTTGAATTATCTTTAAACACAAAGCACCCTCTGAGCATGACATCCTTTTTGGAGTTATCTAAAGACTTCCAGTGGCTCCGTTCATCTGTGTCGGTGGTTATTTCCCTTTCATTTGGGTGTTCCAGATTTCTTCTTCTTCATTGCGTACAACATGTTGCAAAATCTCATGACGAAAGTCTCTTTATGTGATGAAAGGGATGATGTAACATTTGATGAGTTTATGGAACCAATAAAAAAAAAAAAAAGCCACAGTTTTATCAGAAAATGTTGCCACAGACAGGAAACTAAATATGAACAGAACAATTTCAGATTGAGTTTGTTCTAACGGAGGCGTTCACTTCAAGCATTTTAGTTCTGAGTGAGCTTTATGGAAATAAAAAGCTTAATGTAAACACAGTAGAAATCTGTCTCCCCCCCCCCCTCCATTATAAGAGTCTGAAGTTGTCAGCTGATGACGATCGAAGATATCTGCAGCTCCATTTTAGATGTGAAGCCTTGTCTCATTATCTTATCACCCTTTATCAGTCTCCGAGGGAGTCGCACACCCACATCCAACACAATAAATGAAAAATGAAATAGAAAAGGGACCCGGCTACTCGATACTTCACGTCCCACCCAGGAAATAAAAAAACTTACAGGAAAACCCTGACAAGGAAATACTGATGGTAAAAAGCTGACAAAACTGAGGGGAAACTGGGTGTCACTGCGCTGGCATCACTCAATGAGCAGAGTTTCTGTTACAATTACGGCCTCACATGAGCAGACATTACTACAATATCATCGCTGATAACGCCTGCTGTTACATAAGTCTCCTGTATTTGCTTATTTCTGTCTGAAATTAGCTGTTTGATGTCCAATAATTTCTTCTGACTGAGTCATGTGGTTCTTATAATGTCTGCTCCTAGTCCGGGCACTGGCATTGTTAATATCTTAAAGCGGCTATAATCGATATAGTAACCTACAGAGAACGATCAGCTGAATCCGCAGCTACGCTCGGCTCTACGGAGCTTCATAGTGTCTTTCAGCTGAAGCTTCACTGTTCTGATTCCCTCTCAGCGCTCTCACGGCGTCGTTTTCAGAGAAAAAGCTGTATAAAGCCTCAGTCCACGACCTGCAACCAGCAGACAGACTCCGTCAGAGGGCAGCAGGTGAACATAGAGCAGCGTTTAGCAGCTAGAGAGCCAGCTGTTCCCCTCAGGAGCTGCAGGAGACCAAACGCAGAGCGAGCAGCGAGAGAACGCTGGACAGGCGACACAAGCACGACTCCTGATGAACAAACATGTTGTTCTGTGGCTGCTGGAGGTGGAAAAAGGCACTCATACGTTCAAAGTAATAACTTTTTTATGGTGATGATTGTGTAAAAAACCCCCGGCTCTTACTACTTTAAGTATAGTCTGCCTATGAGATTGTATGTATACTCTTTTGTTAGGCTAATTAACTACAGGGGTGCAATTGTGTTTTCTTCAACTACAGCTGGGAACAGACCTGGAGATTAGGGAAACCCACAAAGGTTAGACCCCCCCCAGACATTACAACTATTTCCAACAACATACAAAGACATTATTAGCCATGCTAGCAGCTGTAGTGGTCAGTCCACCACTTTGGTCCAGACTGAAATATCTCAACAACAGTACAGATGTCCAATACTTACCTGCAAATAAAATACCCACAAAACACCATTCACATCGGCCTCAGCTGTACTTTGTGTTTAGTGCTAATTAGCGTGCTAACACCCTAAACCTACATGGTGAACATTATACCGGCTTAACATCAAATACAACGAATATTACTGTCAACTGAAATAGTTGTCTAAAAATATATATTAACTTCGGAGTTTACGGAGAGACTGTGAGGGGTTTTCCCCCCATTCACTTCAATAAAGCAGCATCACCTAGTGACCATTAGAGGAACTGCAGCTTAAGATGCTTCACTTCTATACACAGTTAGACGTGGATTATAATGGGGCTCATTAATACTGTTTGAGTATTTGTTAATATTTATATAATATGTACACAAATGATAAATTATGTACTCATATTTGTTTTAGTTATTGTCTCATTAAACACTACACTACTACAACATTGCTTCCTCTTTACTACAAAACCTCACACGCTACATTGTTGTACCGCGTCATTTTAAATCCCCTGCAATTAAAAATAAAGACATCACACACTTTCAGGTGTGTTAAGTAATAAGTGTTGCATAATGTGATAAAAATAAAACCAACAAAACAAACATCTAATTTGAGCGGAGCTATTGTCACAAGCTGGTTGGACACGTTTTGCTGTTGTCAAAGGGGAAGTTTGTGTAACAACGTGGACTCCACGCTTCTAATCCAACAGGGAATACACACACACACACACACACACACACACACAGAAAAAAAGGGGAAATGATGTCACTCAAGAACAATTAAAATGCCCTTTTAACAAATCGATGACAAATATTATTAATGGTAGTCGTCACACCTTGACTGACAGTTAATTTCCTCTTTGTGTAAGTGACAGTAAACACAGATTGTATCAACTCAGCACTGACCTGTGTGCGTGTGTGTGTGTGTGTGTGTGTGTGTGTGTGTGTTGGGGTTTTTTGGATGGTTACCTGTCCTATATTTCTGCAGAGGGGGCGGAGTGTTGATCTGTATAAAGACACAGGGCACAGACATCTTCACAGCAGCATCTACTGACAGGTGAGGACACACACACACACACACACACACACACACACACACACACACACACACACACACACGGATGCAGTAGATTAATCGGACACCTTAAAGTTTTATTCCAGAAGCTTCATTTGCTGCTTTGTTATAATTTGCCATTTGTTTCTGTCTTGCAGGTGAAAACCCTTTTGACTCTCTCCTCATTCTGAAAAGGATTAAGATTATCTGCCAAACCTGGAAAAATGAAGCTCTTCGCCACAGAGGTCGTCTCCTTCCTCCGTCCAGCCGCCGCCATGCTGGTTCTGCTGCCGCTGCTTCTGATTGGCTGGGCCGAGCAGGCAGCAGCGCTCCCTGTCGACCGGCCGCTCAGCCAGCCGCTACAAAACGAGGAGACGTACCACGCTGTCCGGGAGGTGTCACAACACGTGAGTGGTCAATTTAAACAAGTATTTTTTTTTTTTATGAAAATGTTTAGGTAAGTCTGTTGAATTAGTCACATTCTAATCATAATTAAAATCTTTATTATATATGTTTCATGGCGAAGCTTTATAATCTGTTTGATAGATGAATCTATAAAATTGCTTCATATTTTTTAAACTGATCACGTTTGATGTGAAACTAAAGCTGCCAAATAAATGTAGTGGAGTAAAAAGTACAATATCTGTGGTGAAGTAAAGACATAAAGTTGATAAAATTGAAATACTCGGGTACAAGTACAAGTACAAGTACTTTAAAATTGTACCTAAATAAAAGTTCTTTGTGATCTTTAATCCCAGAATTCCAATTCTAATATCATAAATCTGGCTTGAACTCTGAAAATGTAATCTACACGCTAATTTTACTAACTAGAACTTTAAATCTACAATGGTGCTGTTTTGGCCCTAATGTTACTCCATATTTTTAGGCAGTGCTTCATGTTAGGTACATCTGCTATAGCTAGACACGAGCCTTTGGCAACTGGAGGCAATTATTAAATGCTAGAATTAAAACAAAACTAAAAGAGGATGGGTATATTATAGGCTAATTTTAGTATTTTAGCCTGATATTCAATATTTTTATTATGAAGAAATAATGGATTCTTTATTTCCCCACCACATATTTATACTTGGCAGGATGGAGAAGGCTTTGAAAACAGATTTAGGGTCTAAATATGGCTAAAACAAGAACAGATTATCAAAAATAAATAAAAACTGACGAATCCAAATAATGCAAACGTTTTATAGGCTTTATTTTGGTGTCTCGTCACCATTTGGGGCATGGGGACTTTGTGTTTAATCTGGTTATATAGACCTATATGGGGTTAACATGTGACGCTAACCTGGTTCTCTGTCTCTTCAGGCTCAGAGTGTGCAGACGGAGGACGACTCCAGCACCAGACTGTTGCCCAGAGTCAACCCTGACCAGGTGAGGATCATTTCAAACAACGCTCCCGAAACGTTGCACATTTCTCACAAAAAGAATTAATCAGCAGAACATTCAAGTAACGTTCTCGTAACCAAACCCGACCTCTGACCTCTTCACCTCCTCCAGGACCACCTGAAGATCTGCTGCCTCCACGCCAACATCCTCGACTTCTACCTGAACAACATCCTGCGTCACCGCGACAACCAGCATCCCAAAATGAACCGGCTGAAGACCGACCTCACCCGTGTCAGCGAGGACCTGCAGACTCAAGGCTGTGTGAGTGTCAGAGCGGAAAAGTGCTATAATTCAGACTTGATGACTCTCACGTCCGTACGCTAAATACGAAGCTGGAGCGAGCGGCCGGTTAGCTTAGCTTAGCATAAAGACTGTAAACAGGGGGAAACAGCTAGTCTGGGTCAGTCCAAAGTTTAAAAATACACCAACAGTACCTATAACAGCAACAACTTGCGTTTTTTTTTTTCGAGGGGTTAATAGTAACTGTTCAACATTTTGGGAAATCTGCCAATTTGCTTTCTTCCTGAGATTTAGAACCAAAAATGGACACCACCTTCATGTCTGTACGTTAATTAAGCTAAAGCCAGGAGACTGTGAGCTTAGCTTAGCACAAAGACTGGAAACAGGGGGAAACTGCTAGCATGGAAACAGCTATCGACGTGTACAAATTACAAGTTTTATGGGTGTTATGTGCCTCACTACTTCATGGCTGGAAGCAGTGACTTTTGGAGAAGAAATAGTTCAGCTCATAACCCCCTTTTTACACTGTATTATGTGCTTCCAGGCTAGCTGTTGTTCAGCATTTACACTCAGCATGATGGAGCTGCTGTTTGGAGAGCGTATATGTGTGGTGGCGGTGTGGTTGATCTTAAAATCAATAGCGACTTTCAGTGGTTTCAGCAGGCACATACACGGAGCAGATTGAACTGATAACAGCTGTTAACCTCCACTACCTGTCTGTCTCTCCAGAATGTGACTCACTACCACGACCATCATCACGCTGTGGAGTTTCGCAGAAAGCTCAGCATGGTAAGATTTTACAACTAAACTTCTGACTGACACCTGGTTGAAAATACTTACCAAGCTGCTCCATTGTGTCTTTACGGCATTTTATTCTGAAGTTTAGTCAAAATAAATGTCATTTTTTCTAATAAGAGTTTGGTACAGAAGCGCAGAGTTGCACGTCAGTGTTTTGGGGCTTAAGAGCTCATCCTATAAATAATCAATTATAGTACAGAAGCCTTTAAACCCAAAATAATGACACATTATTAAAATGTGCTTCGCATCTAATACATAGCTTTACAGTATCTCCAGATAACGAGCTTAATGAATAAACATAATCACCGTCTGTTAGTTTCAGATAATTAAAGGCTATGTCTGACATTATTATATTACTTCATATTGTCAACTAGAGCTGAAACATTTCATCAATTAGTTGATCGACAGAAAGTTAATTGCCATATACTATATTGATCATTTAGGTAATTTTTAATACCTTTAATCCCAGAATTTTTACTTTAATGTCAGAAATCTGGCTTTAAATCTCAAAATGTCGACTTTAACCGTGGCGCTAATCTTATTCCGTAGTCTTTTAACCAGTGACTCATTAAAAAAAAAAAAAAGTATGAAGAAAGTACAAAATAAAATAGATTCTGTTGGGCTGGAGTTTAAATGATTAGTAAATTAATAGTTCAGCCGATCAACAGAAAATTTATCAGCAACTATTTTGTTAATCGATTCATCGTTTTAAGTCATTTTTTAAAGCAAAAACACCAGACACTCCCTGGTTCCAGCTCATTTGATGATTTGCAGATTTTCTTTGTCTTATGTGTTTCAGACTGACAAAACAAATAATTTAAAGACGTCACCTTTGGCTTAGGGAAATTTTAATGAGCGTTTTCCCACTATTTTCTTCCATTTTATAGACCAAACTAATTGGTTAATTGAGATAATAATCAGCAGAGCAACTGATAATGAAAACAGCTAATTAGCAACAAATCCAATGAATATGAGCAATGATAACACCTTATTTACTATATATCACCACCAGACGTATTACTTAAATTGCACTAGTGTGTTTCTGCTGTTTCTGATGTGTCTCTATTTGTTCCAGATGGGGGGCGAGCGAGGAATAAACAAAGCTGTGGGAGAGATCGACATCCTGTTCACTTACCTGCAGGACTTCTGCCTCCAGCCGAAAAACTCCACTGCTGCCGCGCTCTGACGCCTCGACTCTGAACTCTGAGCAAACAGCCGCGTTTCTATTTATCATATTTATCACCTTATAAACCAACAATTTTTATACTTTTATTTATTATTCTATTTAATTTGTGACCATCTTTGCATTTTTTTATACAAACGTACAATATTTATATTGACCCGAGTGTGACTGATTGTATTTATAAAGAGATCTATTCTAGTTATTGATCTATTTATTGATCAGAATGTTTTAATACTTGAGCTGAAAGGACTCTAGTGTTGATCATGTTGCCATGTTATGGCTAATTATTACGTAAGGTGTTACAGTATTTTTAAAAGTTTAATATTACAATCAGACTGGTGGAAGCGATGCGCTGAATAAACTGTGTTACAAGATTTACTTGAAACTAAATAAAAGTTTGGCTCGAATATGAACGTTAGCTCTTGGGACTTGTTTTAATATTACTTCACATCATTTAGGATTGAGTAAAGATGACAAATTCCAAAGAAAGACATCAATAAAAAAAAAAAAAGACACATCCACATCCGCAGCTGGTTAGTGGTCTAAGAACAGTACAGCAACAATAGAAACAGGTGGCGCAACATCAAACGAAGTCTGTTGTTGGCAAAAAAGGAACCGGACGTTATTCTGAGAGGCTGAAAACTAGTTAACAGCTTCATCAGAAAGACTGTATAGTTACTAATAAGTCTGATATTATCAGTGAGTCAGTCATTTTCTACCACTTGTTCCCGTTGGGGGTCGCGGATGACTGCAGCCTATCCCAGTGGCTTTGGGCGTTAGGCGGGGTACACCCTGGACAGTGGCCAACTCGTGGCAGGCCTGACACCATTCACTCTCACATTACTCCGCTAGGGTGAGTCATCCACTATTCATGAGTCATCAATTAACCTACACATGCGTGTCTTTGGACGGTGGGAGGAAGCCGGAAGAGCCCGGAGAGAACCCACGGTGACACGGGGAGGACGTGCTGACTCCACCCAGAGAGATCGCGTGACGTCGGAAGTCTGATATTGTTCATCATGTTTTCCCTTTGGAAGCTGCTGTAGCGTTCGGTAGCACTGAACCTATTTATGTAATGTATATGTTAGCTGTGGTGGAATCTAACTAAGTGCATTTACACAAGTACTGTACTCAAGTACAAATTCGAGGTGCTTTACTTGAGTAATTCCATTTAATGCAACTTTCTACTTCTAGAAATCTCTTTTAACTGCACTACATTTATTTGAGAGCTTTAGTTACTAGTTACTTTGCAAATTAAAGGCAGTGCACAGCCACACAGGTGTTTCCAGGTACTCTGATTAGACCTCTAGTCAGGTTTTATATGCACTATGCACTAAAAAGACTGGCAGCAGGGTGAGCTGTCCTGCTGCAGCTGCCCTAACAGGTACAACAAAACCAACACGAGGGTGAGAGAGGCGTCAACGTAAGTGAAAACACACGTGTGGATGGACTACGGGAGCCGAGTGCAGCCGCTGGGCGTCCGCCTGGGTGTAACGTTACGACCGACTTAAGGTTATGACTAGTGCAACTTTCACGTCTAGTATGGAGCAGGCGCTAAGCTGGAAAAGTCCGACTAGTATCCTGGTGATAATAAAAATGACACAACCGGGAAAGAAAACGCTGGCAGCGCGTCTTGTTCACAGATTATAAAATGAAAGGGCATAAGGACGAGGAAGAGGCAACCCACTGGACATCTGTTCAGAGAGTGAGCTCTGGCAGGCCAGCGCTGCTTGGCTTAACGGCTCCCCTCAACTATTGTATCTCCATCAGGAAAAAATTAACTCTCCTTTTCTTTTGGTTTGCGTTACCTTCCACGGCTTGTTTGGCAACAGTCACGCTTCGAACGCAGCGGCGTGGACGCGCATCATCAGACCGACGGTGGTCAGTCAGGCTCGGTGCTCTCGGTGTAAACACGGATCCCAAAGTCGGACGTAGCTAAGACCTGCAAGAGTTAAGACCTGCTTCACGCCCAGCTGGTGCACTCGGCTCCGGGTGTGCAGGGCCTACAAGATTTAAATTTAAACTTTTGATTAAATGACCAAATAGTCAAATAAGGAATTAACATTTTCTCCACCTCGACCAGCTACATCATTAAAATGCTGCTTAAACCTAAATAACATCAGAAGTAACAAACCACCGATCAGGCCCACTCTGCATGTTGGGTTCTTTTACTTTTGACACTAAGTGCGTTTTACTGAAAATGCCTACACACTTTTACCTAAGTAAGCATCTAAATGCTTTTTTCCACCACTGCTTAAACACATCTACAAAGCTCTGATTGGCTCAAGTGTTTTTCCAACCGCATGAAACAGCGGTCAGCGAGAGCAACAGGCGACCTTTTCAATCTCAGATGAAATCTGCGATGTGGGCAGCAGTTCCGAGGTAATGATGCTTTTTTCAAGGCTCAACTTGGCCATCATGACGTCTTAGCTCTGCCAACATCTGCCAGTAGGGGAATAGGGGAAAAAAACACCTTAATATACCAAACTCGTCTTAAAAAAAATCGTTTAGTCAACTAGTGAGACCCAACATTTCAGGATTTTACACCTTTTTCACATTTGTGCAGCTTTGGCTGTGACGTCTTATCATTTAACTTCACTATCAATTTGTGCAACACACACACCGGCCAGCGAGCGCAGTGTTCCCTCCAGACACGAGGAGGAGTTAAGGTTTATTGCAATGCCGATGCTAGAAAATAGGACAGCGGTGTATCAAGATGCACCCTAACATAGAAAACAACGGGCGTGGGGGTTTTGTAGTGAGTCATATGCTGCCAGTGCGCGTTGCCCTTTAAGGTGACTTTGGTGGCGTCACGCAGCCCCCCGAAGACCTTCACCCTGGAGCGTGTTAGCCCCGGATTATTATTTATATCATGAGAGTGTATGAAGCCTTCACCGAGGCAAACAGCGGCCCGTCGACCAGATCCGACCCTCCAGTAGGAGTATTTGGTTTAATATAAGTTTACAGCAAAACTTTGATATGATTTTTCCTAAATCTACTGTGGACAACAACGAAAACACGGGTCTCACGTAAATCCTAATAAACCTGACTGAGAAACATGCGTGCTGATGCCACTTTGGCTTGCTTTGGCCCAGACTACGTGGCCTGCGCGTGGCGCTGACATTAAGTCTGATAAAGTTACCAGATAAATAAAACCGATAACAATATAATCCACCGAATTCAAAACAAATGGGAAACTGATTAAATACTGTTTAATTTAAGGTGTCAACAGCAACTACAACAGGCCTTTCATTCAGCTGTAACTGAATCTGGCTACTATTTATTTTGCGTGCAACACAAAACAGTTTTATAAAAGGATTTTATTCTTAAATGAAAGCAAAAGGCGAGACACATTCATAGTAAATGTCTACTAACGTCTCTAATAATTAAATCTTAGCCGCTCTGAAATTTAATAAAGCGATCGTTCTGCCAATTTTAATCGCATTAGATTAAATCTTATCTGATGACACACAAACACACGCGATGACCTATATATTAAACTGGTGCAGAAGTCTGCAGAAACCACAAGTAGATGAGACCTACTTTCAATGGTGTAGGTTTGGTTTCAGCTCACTATGTGTGTGTACGTACAGTATGAGTGTGTGTTTGGGGGGGGGGGGGGTCCCCCAACCCTGCATGACCAAACAACTACTAACACTTAAAGATATATCAGGAACTTGCGACTTCAGTACAGTATTTTCAGCTGTAAATCAAGAAGACAGCATCTTGTTTTTAAATAATACATTCGGAACTGACGCGGTGCAAACGGTTTGAATAGAAAATGACGTGCTGATGATGGTTAAAGAGTTTTTTGGTCTTTTCTTCAGTACAAACTGCAAAGATAACTTGGTATCAGATTCTCCAATGTGAGGCGTTCATACTATTCTCAGTTTTATACCATGCTGTGAGTAACGTTTGGTTATTCCAACTAAGCTGTCATTTTGAAAGCGTCACTTTGAGCTCTGTCTACTAAATATGATGAGATTGTGTTTAGTTTGGACATTTTCCTCGCCCCAAAAGGGCTGTGGTCCCGGACCTTTTCCAGGCCGGGATTAACTTCAATGTCCAAACATAAGCCGAGATCTACTCATCCGGACGAAAGAAAGTGGCAAAGTATGAAATGAAAGGCCCTCACCGCCTCCCAAAAGATCCTGAGGTGACCCAATGTGACAGCATTTGGTGAAAAAAGGTGTCAGTAAATGAAGGCTCAACTCACGATTGGACCTTGAAGCCCGGGTGCTGCATGAAGCTGGGTCCTTCATGTAGTATTAACCCAAGAAAAACGAAAAACTAGGACAGCACTCCAAATTGATTCTTTAATCTAAAGTCCTAATAACTTTAGTGATCCTCTGATTTTCCCTCCAGCGCCACCACGAGCATCATAATTGTGGTTTTGAATGAAATACTTCGACAACTAACAGTACAACTGCATGTTAAAGTTCCCAGCTAAGGCTTTGCTCAAGTACGTACCACTGTTGTCCGTTTACAGTCTGTTGGAGATGTTAAACTACAGTTTAAGTGAGAAGCAGCTCTCGGTGGCGGGTATTCATCAGGAACTTGCATTAGCTACTGATGCCTCAGTGTAACGCGCCCTCTGCTGACCACGCCGTGCTTAGCAGGAATAAAATTACCACGAATCTCAGGAACAGTACAGGATGATTCATGTAAGGGACGCAGGAGTTAGATTATGTTTCCTGTGAAACACACTCTGCTTATATATATATATATATACCTGCACACATCTCTGTAAAGTCTGTATACTTTGTATATGAATCAGGGATGGTAGCTTGACCTCGGCCTGAAGCTTAACCTAAGAGTAACATAACATTAGCTTGTGCACCCAGGCCCAGCCCCCAAAACTAAAGCTGGTCCTAACAAACGTAGAAGAACAGCTAAACACTCACACACACATGCACACACACTTGTACTTCTACACTTCTGCAAGTGAATATTTTTTATGGAGCACATTTAAAAACAGCAAATGTTGTTGCTTTACAGAGAGATGAGATTCATTGATTGATGATTGCAATCAAATATAAACACAGACATAATAAAGAGGATGTAAGTAAATTATAATTGGGTATTTATTATACTCACACTATCCTATATTATATGCACTATTGCTGTACTAAACTATATATTATGTTATATTACATTATGTTTCCCATACTATATAATGTTAGTGTGTTATACTGTTTTATTACATTATATATTATTACTAAGTATCATGCATAGACACTACACCACTACAATTTCAAATTCAATTGGGACAGATTTTAAAACGAGTAAATGTAGATGAGCCAGACATTTTCAGAAGCCCATTTTAAACCTTTGTTCTTTGTTTGTTTGTTTTTTTAGCTGTGTGGAGCCTTATATTAATATACTATATTATATTATTTAACTATATTATTCACCACTCATTGCAAATCAAACACACTGGTTTGGAGATGGCGGTAAAATAAACAGGTACTTGCAGGTCCGGGCGGGGTTATGCTTTCACCGGCAGCCGAGCTCCTATTAAAGGCTCCGTTTCACTGCCAGGTGTGGCTACACTCAAATAAACGCAGGTGTCAAGCGCCTGCCTGGTTAAAGCCCCCCCCCCCCCCCCCCCCCCCCCCCCCCCCCCCCCCCCCCCCCCCCCCCCCCCCCCCCCCCCCAGTCCAACCAGCCACCTCCCTG
>CM022484.1:5623127-5641298 GCA_011952105.1 Coreoperca whiteheadi
TTTCTCCCGGCGCCCGCGTCCCATTAAAAGCCCCCTTTTCACGCCCGGGGGGGGCGCCCCCCAAAAAAACCAGGGGGCCAACGCCCGGCCTGGTTAAACCCCCCCCCCCCCCCCCCTGAGCTTTCTTCTAAGCTGCTTCGGTCCCGTGTACAAAGATAACGTGCAATGCGTGAACGTTTTCACGTCGTTAGATTCTCCACAATTCAACCCCTTAAGTTCACGCGGGGAGAGGACGAATGTGCGTCACCTTCTCGTTTATTTAGATCCCTTCAGGTTTGTAAGAGTCAAAGGTACAAAAGCGGTTTTTCATAAACATGAACGGATGTGGCCCGCGGGCCGCACTACAGCGCCACATTGACGCACGTTTTTTTGCCTCGTTATCTCTGCACATTGCACATATTCTTTATACTTTATAAGGTGAACATTTGCACAGTCCCTGGTCAGTATTTTGTACACTCTGTCCTCTTCGTTTCAAGTGCAGCTCTTTTCTTTCAACAGATATATTTGACATTAAATGTTTTTTTTATTGTACATCTGTCTGTTTCATTTTTCTGATTCTTGACTCTCGCAACACTTGCTGTTTCTTTTCTCTTATTGTTGTGCACCAAAATACCGAGGCAAACTCCTTGTGTGTGAAATCCTTGGCAACAAACCTGATTCTGATTCAGACATGAGGTATATAGCTTTAGCCACCGACCCCAGCCATGAAAACTAAATGCCTCCAACTTCAGCCCTTGCCCTAACCTAAACTTCAAACGTAACACTAAAACCAAAGCTGAAGCCTCCAATGGCCATTGGAAGTGAAGGTGTGAAAATCCCGGTCCTCACAAAGATGGAGGAAGAAAAGCATACGTACCCACGCACACCTGAGCTCTGCCTCTCAGTGGGATCAGCAAGGCTCTACCTGTGTGACGTCATCGCGGGGGGGATTTCCCACACAGGTGACACCAGAGAGTACAGAAACAAAAGCAAACATCCCACAGTGTATTTGTGTGCGCGATAAGGATCTATATTTAGCCGTCGCTCTGCTCTGTGTTGAGCAGACAGCAGCAGGAAGCTGAAAAGAAGCTGAAACAGACCAGATCACATGGCGACGTCACACGCAGGGCTGCAAACACCTGAAACACCTCAGATAACGAGCGTGTAAAGATACGTGCAATTGTACCATTATCTCATTAAAGTCTTTCAAAACAGCGTCCTGTTGCCGTGCAGTTGCATATTAAAATTGTACAGTGTTTTGTCTATATGTTTTCAACACAAATATCTGTAAATGAACCATGTTGCTGGGACATTCGGAGCCCTAGTAATGTAAAAAAAAAAATAGTATAACATAAAATAGACTATACATTTTTTTCCCTCCAATTAATACCCTTTGTCTTACTTCTATTTGGGGGCTTTGGTGGATGTGAACAGGAAGTACAGTGTTGCCATGGCGTCCCGTTAGTTAGCTGTGGGCTACAACTTTATTTGTTTACATTTGGCACCATTAAAAGTGTGCTGAATTAGCTATTAGCAGTACCTGTTTGCAATGCACCCATGCTATGTACAAACTATCAAGGGTTCACTTTGATACTGAAGAAAACTTAAAAAAACGGGATTGTTCTCAAGCAAGTTCTGGCGTTATAAGGAGCGCATGTTTTCTGTGACTTCTAAGTGGATTTATGGGACTTTACGCACGGTGGGCGTCGCAGGAAACGATACCTCTGGAAGAGTGAGTCGCGCTGACTCTAAAAATCTGCACGTCATGGATGCGCGTTCAGATTTGACGGAGGATGGAGCACAGAGTCTGATGCAAATCGAGGTAATCGGGGGGCCAAGGGTTTTAACTGATACCTGTGGGGAAAAAAAGAAGCTACATTTGAATCAGCAAACATTTTAAAACTGTTTTCTTTGAATGTTAATATTGCCTTTTAAAATACACTCGATACCATAACATTAAATTTGAATGTAACTTATGCAGCATTAATTACATTATGTATTGGCCCTGTGGGACTGTGGGTGGGGGTGTTCCTCGCCTAAATACATGTACACATGCACATTTATTTAGTGAACTTGAAAATCCTTCCTGTGGTAGCGTTTTCCCACCACCTCACCCCTTCGGCTCGCATTGGAAAACCTGCAGCCGGGAAAAAACTTTCTGGGTTTCAAACCGTTTTCCTTTGGTCGAAAACGGTTTAAAATTAGGTGCGCGAACCAGAACGGAGCTGGTTCCATGTTGGCGGAAAAGGCCTATGGGAGTTTATCACGACTCTGCAGGTACGTCAGATCTCCGTGACACTGTATGGGGAAATTTGGACATTTTCCAAATTTTACTTTCAGTTGCTTTTGCTGCTCCTGTTCAGCAGGTTCCTGTTTGTCTGCAACCGTCCACCTGTTGTCTTTTACAGCTCACGTTCATGGCAACGGCCTCAACTCTGGGCTGTTGGAAGAAACTGGAGCCCCTGCAGAAAACCCAGAGAAACGCCGGGCAGAACAAGCAAACTGCACGCAGAAAGACTCCAGGATTTTGAACCCCCCCTCACTGAAAACTGCTGCGCGGAAAACCAACCTGCACAGTCACCGTTTCCCGGCTAAGTCGACAGACCTACTTCTATCTGACCACACACCTAAACGCTAAAAAAACCCGCTTACCAACATTATGTATGTCATCCCCACAGAGACGATGAAAGAAATCTGATTAGATATCAGACTACCGCTTAGATTTTATCAGGGCTGTAACCAACAATTACTTTCATAATCAATGAATCTGTCAATGATTTTTCAATGACTAGACCGTTAATTTTGTCAGAAACTAAAGAAAAACGCACGCCACAATTTCCCAGAACCCAGTGTGATGTTTTCAAATGTCTTGTTTGGTCTGACCAGCCGTCCAATCCGCAAAGAGAGAAAAGCAGCAATTCCTCATATTGGCGAAGCTGAAACCAGACGATTATAAGCGCTGAGATATTTTACTTATGTAAATGTAACACCACCGTGTAAAAATACTCTGTTACAAGTAAAAGTCCTGCATTCAAAATTTGTTGAAAAGTACAAACACATTAGGATCAGAATGTATACTTAATGTACAAAAGGTTAAACAACTCACTATGCGGAATCAGGACTGAATCTAAAAATATGTGTATCATGAATGTGAGTTCAGATTTTTCTAAGAATGGAGAACAATTTCATTTTAATATTTCACATTAGGTTAATATGAATGTAGCTAAATAAACAGCATTCAGGTGAATAACTTCCTTTCGTTCAAACGCAACGTCCCAGCATGAAACGAAGGTGTAAAGCGCCAACGTTTTGACTCTGCCACCTTTGACACTGATACCTGAGTCTGGTGGCGTCGCTAACAGCTCTCCAGCTACAACAGGAATGTTGTTGTTGTTTTTGGTTCTTGCCATCTGCTGATCTAAAGTTGCATAATATCTGACTGATAATCATAAATAATGAATGTAACGCTCCGATGATGAAATGCAATATAGGCTCCATTTCCCAGCCGCACAAAGGCATCACGATATGCGGCCTTTCCTAAGAGGCGTCCGTCCACTGAGAGTCTTCGGCCATGCCAGCAGCGTGGCTTTATGTCTGCTGGTCGGCCCACTTTGGACCAGGCTGAAATATCTCAACATGTATTGGGCGGATTGCCATTAAGAGGCGTGTGAAGACCTGAATTGTAACTTTCTTGAGCCTCTGACTTATAGCACCACCATTGGGTCAAAAGTTGAATTTGTCTGGGGGCCCCGGTAGCTCACCTGGTACAGTACGGACCCCATGTACAAGGCGGAGTCCTCACCACAGCGGCTGGGGCCCGAGTCCAACCTGTGGCCCGTTGCTGCATGTCAATCCCTCTCTCTGTCCCACATTTGCCGTCTCTCTTCAGCTGTTCCTAACAAAATTAAGGCAAAACATAAATAAATAAATCATTTTGATGTAATACCTGCAAAATGAATGACATTTCCAGAGAGATGTAAGAGCTTCCACTGAGAGTTTATCGTGACGTCAGATCTCCGTGACACTGAGCCGTGAAAAATGAGCTTTGGACATTTTCCAAATGTTACTTTTAGCTGTTGTCGGCTCCTGTTCAGCAGGTTCCCGCTTGTCTGCAACCATCCATCTGTTATCGCTTGCAGCGCACATTCGTGGCAACTGGAGCCCCTGCAGAAAACCCAGAGAAACGCCGGGCAGAACAAGCAAACTGCACGTGGAAAGACTCCAGGCTGTTGAACCCGTTATGTGGGTCGAACAGCAGCTCACTGAAAACTGCTGCGCGGAAAACCAACCTGCACAGTCACCGTTTCCCGGCTAAGTCAACAAAGCCGTAACCTACTTAACGTATCAATCGTAAAAGTACTCATTGTGCAGAACCAGGACCCATATATAATATAACCATTGATACATTAATGTGTTCATCACTTTGATGTTGCAGCTGGTAAAGGTGGAGCTCATTTTAATGACTTTATATGCTGCTGGGTAACAAATCCAGAGGGGAAGGCAGGCAGGCGGGCGGGTAAATAAATAAATAAATAGGCAGCAGGTCAAAATCCAAGTAAAATCCAGAACACGTAACAGGGAAAAAGCAGGAACCGATCTCATACAAATGCAAATGTCTGGAACACAAAGTCATGAAGCACATGGCAACTTTGGCGAACTGGCAGAGGACCAGAGCATCATGGGCCGGCGCATCTGATGAGGGAATGAGGTGCAGGCGGGGAGCCGGGCGGGGAGGCTCAGGTGAGGGGAACGAGGGGATCGCAGGGGAGATGGGAGTGGCGGGATCCGGGATCAAGGTTGAAAAGTCAGAGGGCGTCTGGTGGGTGGAGGGAGAATGGCAGTGAAACGCGTCGGCATTGGGGAAGAGAAGGGTGAGCAGAAAGAGCTCCGCCCAGTCGCCCATCAACTGTACGCTTGTGCAAACCACATACACGTGCAGTTTGTTCGATTTAAAACATCTAACACCTATCATATCAACATTTGTACAATACAGATCATAGCGATTAAGATGACATCTTTAGGGGCTGACTTTCTTGCTTGGGTTGGGCGGATCGATACCAAAATATCGACAGCTGCTACGCCTCGTTTTGAAGATGGATTCTAGCCAACTTAAGCGTAATGTTCCTCCCTTTGATCCCCATTGTTTCCTTCCTCTGTACCCACATTTAAGCACCAGTTGTAAACCGCTCAGTGTTTCATTCATACCTGATTCAAATGCAAATTACCTTGTAAAACACGTTGCCAAAAAGCATTTGGCAAACCAAATTTGTGTTATGCAAATGTGGTTTCTCGGAGACAGGTTTGCCAGGTCGGAGGGTGCTGGAGCCTTTCCCAGCATCGCCTGCCGATCAAACACAGAAGGATTTGACAAAAAATGACTCGTGTCAAATGTGCACTTTTAAACTGCCACGACGCCGACAGACAGACGTGTGTCTACTGAGCTGTGTTGTGGCTGCTTGACCTGGTTACTGTTTCTGACTTCCAGGAACTACTGCCAACACACACACACACACGCACACGACGAATCACCTGAACTTTTAAAAAAAACCCAATCTTAACTCAGAAGCTCTGAAGCAGCTGCAGGTATTGTTCTTCTTCTGTGGTGCCGGCGTGCTGACATCTGCATCCCAGCTTTAATCTGGGTTGGACGACGACTCGGCGCGTTCTGAAACCTGCCGAGGTGGAAAACAAGTCTGCCGAGTCGCCGTCTCCTCGGCTGCGTCGATCGAGGCCGCAACCTAGTTTTATCCGATCGCTCATCTAAACACCAAAACACCCAAACGAACCCGTTAAAACCGACAGGAAGTGACACCCTCACCGCCGGAGTGATGACTCAGCAGAAAGAGGAGAGAGAGGGGGACAGAGTAGAGGAGAACGAGAGAGGAGGTGAAGAAGAGGAGGAGGAGGAGAGGAGAGAAAAGCCCATGAGGAGGAAGAGGAGGCAAAAGAGCAATAGATATGAGGAAGAAGGGAGGGAGAGGAAGGAATATGTCAGGAGGAGAGAGGAGGATCAAAAACATAGAGAAAGACAGGAAGAAAGGAAGAGAAGATAAACAAAGGCAGATGAAAGAAGGAGGAAGGAAGTGAGGAAAGAGAGGAAAATAAACAGGAGGACAGTAGAAGGGAGATGAGAGGATGGGAAAAAGGACGAGAAGATGAAGAGAGCAGAAAAGAGAACGGCGGACGAAGAAAGGAAAAAGGGAGGGAAAGAAAGAAGAAGAGTGAAAAGACGGGAGGACAGAGATGGGGAGGAGGAAAAGCAAAAGAGGATGAAGAGAAAGAACAAAGAAAAGAGAAAAAAGCTAACAGGAGGAGAAAATAAAGAGAGAGCAAAGAAATGAGGAGGGAAGAAGGAAAGTAGGAGGAAGGAAGTGAGGAACGAAGAAAACCAAAAGGAAAGAGAGGAAGGAAAAGGAGAAAAGGTTTGGATGAGGAAAGGGAGGAGAAAGATAAGAGGAAGAGAAGATAAAGGAAGAAGAAACAGGGAATTCAGACAGGATGTCAGGAGGAGAAGAGAGAAAAGGAGAAAATAGGGAGAATGGACGCAAGAGAGAGAAGAGGGTAGGAAGAGGAAGAGGAGGAGAAAATAAAGGAGGGAAATCAAGAAACGAAGGGAAGAGGAGGAACAAAGGTGAGATGAGAAAATTAAATTAAGGAGCAGAGGAAAAAGAGAGGAATAAAGTGGAGAAATGGGAGAAAAAGTGGAGGGAGGGGAGAGGAGAAAAGAACGGAAAACATGGGAGAAAAGGAGGAGGAGGAGGAGGAGAAACTAAGGATACAAACAAAGGAGGCCAGGAGGAGAGGAGCAGGAGAGAAAAGCTGCCAGTAGGAGAACACTGAAGAAAGGAGTAGAGGAAAAAGAGGAGGAGGAACTAAAGGAGGCCAGGGACGAGATGAAGAGCAGAGAAGGAGAGGAGAGAAAGAATAGGAGGAGAAGATAGACGACGGAGAAAAGGAGGAATGACAGGAAAGAAGACAACAGGAGACAATTACGGAAAGGAGAAGAAGAGGAGAGGAGGAAGGGGGAGAAAAAGGAGGAAATAAAAAAAAGGAAAGAAGACACGCGAAGAAGGGAGGAAGGCGAAGAGAGAATACAGAAAGAGAAGAAAAAGACGAGGAATGCAGGAAAGGGGAGGTGACATCAGAGTGGAGACTCTTTGGAAATTTGGAGCAGTGAGTCAGTGATATCTGGAAATTTCTGAAACAGGAGAGGAGTGAAGTGAAGAAGAAAGGAGGGCCAGTGTCAACAGAGAAGCGAGAGGGGGAGGAGGAGGAGAAAGAGAAGAAGAAGAAGAGGAAGAAGAGGAGGTATAAAGGCAGCAGAGGGGAGTGAACCTGCTGCAGTTGAAGATGTTTCCCCTCCTGATCAGGACGTCTGCTCTCGCGCTGCTCAGCAGCCTCGTTACCGTGGCGACGGCTGAGCGAGGCATCACCTGCCGACAGGAGATCCCCGCCGAGCTGATCCGAGACCTGTGGAGCTGGACCACACGGCTGATCGACAAACTGCCGGTAAGATCGGTAACTGTCGATCAGTGACTCTGACTGTCAACTAAAGATCAATAATCAGTTTACTGTCAATTTCAGTTCAATGATAACTCTTAGAGATCAGTCTGTAATGACTCTTATTGAGTAGTTCCTCAGTCAATAAGTCTGTAACTGACTGTCAGGCCTTTAATGTCAATGGTAACACTAAGTCTGCTAATCAATATATATATATATAGATAACTGTCAGCTTCTAATAATTAAAGATTATAATCACTTTTACTGATTTCTCTGCTAATCCATATTTCACTTTACAGTCAATTAAAGAGCAATAATACCAATTACTCATTAGTCTCCCAATCAATCAACTTTCAATTAAAGGTCAATAATAACTGTTCATTAATCTGTACATCAATGTCAGTTTGCTATCAATTATGACTCCTATTGATTTGTTTGATCAATAATAGCTTCTATTAATTAGGCTATCAATCAATATTTCAGTTCACCATGAACTAAAGATCAATACCTCTTATTGATTAGCCCATCAATCACTGTCTGTTTGCTATTGCTTAATAATAACTCCTATTGATTTGTCTGCCAATCAGTGCCAGATCATTAAATGTCAATAATCACTCTGTCTAATTGTCTGCTAATCAATATATTAGTAAACAAACAACTACTAATCAATGACAGTTTATTATCAATTAAATCTCAATAATATAATTTATCAATTGGTCTGCCAATCAATAAATCAGGTAACTATCAATAAACAACAACACTAGCAAGTTAATCATCAATTATTTCAGCAGGCAATACATCACTTTACTATAAACTGATGGCATCAATGATCAGTCAGACATAAACAGTAATTATTGATTATCACTATTTATTATTGATCAGTGTTATTTGTCAACTAGGAATGATGAGCAAAATGATCAATACATAATTCCTAGTTCCATACCCATCAATATCATCAGACATAAATGAATGAATCAACAGCTGTCAAGCTGACAAGCTAATCAATAACTACTAATGATTATATGATTAGTTAATACCGGCGTCTTTACTATATCGATCAGCGGTGGTTACACGTCAATAACTTTACATGATTATCAATGAAACGCAGGTGTGGTCACAATAATGTGAACACATCGTGGAACAGGACTTTTGGACTTCAGAATAATGGGCTGAACGCGGATCAATAAGCAATAATCAAAAACAGAGACTCAGTTCTTTCAAAATAAAAGTCCCTTTCATTAAGTGTTTACCGCAAAATTGCATTTTATTTTTCGGATTTTTTTCACAGATCTATTCACGACGCGGTTTCACATCAGCCTTTAATCGTTCATATTGATGAGTAACACTGCGAAGGTGATCGGTATCAGACAGGAAGTTAAAGCGTGAACAGTTTTTGAAGCAGATCAAAGCTCCCGATCAGATCAAAGTCTTTCTGACTGAAAACACATTAAGCACTTTTTAATTCACAGCCGGAGGAAGTAGAACAACCATAACTTACATCCTGTGAGTAATACTACTAATACTATTACTGATTTTGAGGTACTTCACTTGAGTATTTCAATTTTATGCTGCTTTACACTTGTATTCCACTACATTTGAGAGGGAGATACTGTAGTTTTTACTCCTCAACTATAATAACATACATGCTGGCCAGTATGCATAATGAGTACTTTCACTTTCGATACTCAAAGTACATTTTGTACTTCTGTACTTTTAAATGCAGGACTTACCCGTAATAGCATTTTGACATTGTGGCATTAACCCTTTTTAGCGGCATTTCTTCCACCGCTGCATGCTAATCATCCCTACCACTGCTAACCATAGTACAGTTAATAATGAAAAATGAGTTCATTAAAAATTAAACTGCGGTAAAAATGTCATAAAATGCTTTAAATGGAAAAAAGCGGAAGATGATTGTGGACAAAAACCATTAAAGCCTTTTCCTGCGCTTTCGACGACACCTCACAGTCTTCTTCATCGTACGGCGTTTGCTCAGTTGTCATGGAGACGTGTTTTACACAGTCATCTTGGAGCATAGTATTTTAAACAGTTTCTCTGTCAGGTGCCATATTTTGTTCAAAGCGGGCGTCAGCTTTGGATTACTCGTGCACTTTATGGATGAAGATTACATTCTGTTGTAATATTCTAAATATAATCTAATAATCCCCCGTTTGGTCGCCTTATTTACACACATGGCCGCCTGTTTCTTGATGTAACTGAAATTACTTGCAAGCGTTGGTAAGTCTGCGTGAGTAAAGTGAATCATCCAGTTTTGATGAAATAACATAAAAGAACTGCCACTGACATAAGTCTAACGAGTTTCATGTTTTTATCTGCAGAAAGAAGACAAATCCTCCAGGCGGCTGAGGCTGCTGCCCAAGTTCTGCACCAACTGTCCTGAGGTCAGTAAACCCCGTCTGACTCTGTTCCGGTCCGTCTGTTAACCTGCTGTCAAATCAGCTTATGAGACCGTCACACAGTATCATGTAGGGGGGGGGTAAAAAGGCCCAGCATCGTCTGCGTATCTCTGGTGAAAATGAGTCACTTTTTGACTGGAGTTTGGTGCTGGAGAGTGGAAGTAAACCTTTTGCTGAGGTTTCACCCATCCAGCCATAACGGTCGTCCGCTCGGGTTTACCCGAAACCACAACCACGCGTGATACTTTGCCATCTCCAGTCTGATACTGCAGCTATACAGAACCGTGACTAGCCTGGCACTGACACACAGCCACCGCTGCACACCACTCCTGCACATTAACGCGTCAGACAGGAATGTCAAACACGTTGTAGATGGCATACCTGTCACACACAGGCACAGTTTGGATTTCAAGGAGGAAGTATTTTAGTTGTGGGTTATTTTTGTTTTACCCCACAGCGGTGACTGTTTTTGTAGAGGTGAGATGATGTGAACTGTGATTAAAAAAAAAAGTCCTGATTCAAAGTCTCACCTCCTGTTTGCAGCCGTTGAGCAACCTTGCGTAACGCAATGAGGGTTTATCATAGAGGCCCTCTGTCCATATTCCAAGCTACATGGGTGTCTACTGCTGTGCTGCAACGCAACACCAACACCAACGCAGGTTATCGCTTGTTGAAACACGTCAGGATTTGCCACTGTCTCATTTCCTCTCCAGAAAAGGGACCTGGCGGCGACTGTGGCCCGACGACTTCTGGCTATGTGACGCATGCGGTCGCGCGCTACGGCCTTCGTTGCCCTATTTCAGCACGGCGACAAGAAGTAGGCAGCGCATTAGGAGGAGGTCTCAGTCAGCGAATTACAGCTCTAAGACTGAGCAAGCACAGTCTCTCCTGCGCTGCGGGATGAAGCTGGGATATTGTCAGTGTGACGGGATAATCAGGATGTCCATTATTACATTCCACCGCTACGTCAGGACATTGCAACACTGATGGTTTATCATTAAAGGTCTTTTGTTGTGTGTTGGTGAGTTGATTTCAGTCTGCTCGCCGCTTAGTGCTGCAGGGGAGCTGATGAAAATGTGATGTGTAGCACAGACACATCCTGAGGCAGGTGGGACTCACTGTAGGTGCAGCTGACGGCCGCCCAGCGTGAACATGCTCTCTCCTCCTCAGCGTTTGATTGGCTGGCAGGAGATGCGGGAGGTGATTGACGTCTACCAGAGGAGCGTGTTCAGCAGAGAGGTCGTGCAGAAGCTCCTGCCCCTCCACTACAACGACCTGGCGTACCGGCTGCAACACACGCTGTGGCACTGCGTGAGTACACGCCCGCGAACGCCCGCCGCAGCGCCGGCCCGAGTGCACACCTGTCGATCCTGAACGCATGAACACACACACACGCTCAGTAAAACTACACGCCGGCTAATCTGCTCTTGTGCTCTTTGTGTTCAGGTTTCTTCATCTAAACCATCAAAATCGTCCAAAATCATAAAGAAACTGGAAAGAAAAATTAAAAAGGTAAATATTTACACATTGTATGACTACTGCTGCTACTGTGGTTACTGCTACATTTACTCCTGTTACTACTGCCACTAATACTGCTGCGGATACTCGTCCTGCTGCTACTACTTACGTACACTTCCACTACTACTCCTACCAGTACCTCTACTACTATGACTGCGCATACTACGGCTACTGATACTACACTTACCTCTGATGCTGATACTACTGCGTCTGCTGACGTTATTTTACTGCTGCTACTGCTACTGTAATGGTACTGGTAGGTACTGCTATTGCTACCTAATGTACTTTTCGAACCATTAAACAAAACATATAATACTTCTTAGAATATTATTACCATGCGCTGCTCACCCATATCTGTTGTTACTTCAAACAAGCAACATGGCAATAAATATTATAATCCATCCATACATCACTTGTCTCCTCCTGTTCGGGTGTAATAATATATTATACTTATAAATATACTAATAATACTAACTTCCTGTCTGCAGAGGAGGAGAGACGGAGCGCTGAAGGCCGTCGGAGAGTTCACCTTCGTCCTCAGATGGGTGGATGAGCTGGCACAGCACCACATCCTGTAGAGCATCACCATCATCATCATCATCAGCCTCATCATCACCATCAGTATTGCCATCACAAAGGCGTATTATTTTCAGCTATTTAACAAAAAGAAAATCTGTGTTTAGTTTTTCCACAGCTGCCAGGCTCTGAGCGTCTGAAAAGGTCTCGAATCTTCTTCTTTATCTAATTACTGATGAGTCATTTGACCGTTTCACACTCGTATCAATGCAGCTTTATTCACATGATAAGTTATTTGAGCGTTCGCTGAAGATTCCAGAGTGTTAAATGTACATGAAACTTTAATATATTGAATTTGCAACAATATGAAGGAACGTATATTTATATGAAATACCTGTAGCCATATTTATGTGAATTTGTAAAGTGAAATAAACTAGATTTATACCTTTATCAGTGGTGACTGGTGTTGGTGTCTGATTGGTAAGCTGCGAGGGTTTGGGTGTTGTCTCCCTCTGCTGGTTAACATGTGGCGCCACGCTCACGTGTGAGTGATGCTTAACAGGGAAGGGAGAGGAAAGGAAAAGGAAGAGGAAGAGGGGAGGAAAGGAGTGAAAGTAGGACGGGAGGTGGAGAAAAGAAAGGAGGGAAGGAGAAGAAAGGAGAAGAAATGTCTGGAAATGGAAATTAGAGGAGAGTAAAAAAAGGAAGGAGGAAATGACAAAAGAAAGGAAAGAAAAAACAAGAGTTGGGAGGAAGAGTTGAGGAAAGGAAACAAGGAGAAAAGGAAGCATCTTGTCTATTTTTACACAGTTGGACGAGGATTTTGGATTTTGAGGTTTTGAGGTCAGTTTGAGTTAGCGGAAGGATTAAAGGAAAAGTTCACCCAAAAGAAAAACTTAGTCACGATCCGCTCCCTCACCCGTCATCGGAAACTCTGGCTAAGCCGCATCGGACAGGCCGCCCCGAAACTCGCGGCGAACTCTCCGCCCCCACGCGCTGACACAACACTGAACTGAACGCATCACCACCGCCAGCGTCTCGGCGCTGAATCAGCTCCACCGCGGCAGAGTCACATGACTCCTGTTCAGGATTGAAGAAAACAAAAGAGCAACAACACGTTAGCCATGACAGCTCGATCGGGAGGTCATCTCCTCCCAAATGCCCACCCAAAAAAAAAAGAGAGAGAAAAAAAAAAGATTAAAGCAGCTTTACATTTGACATCGTGTTGGCCATCCTAACCAGAGTCAGAGCAGAAGATGGATGCTAGTTTCATTCTGCACAGGTCCTGGACATGTTTAGCCTAGCTTAGCACAAAAGACGGGAAGCAGGGTGACACTGCTAGGCTAGCTCCAATGAAAGAGAGAGAGAGGCTTTCCAACGACGCCAAAGCTTTCTGATTCAAAAACAAAACTTTTCTACTGATATCCTGTCTAGTTCAGTGCGTACCGGCTTGCCCGGGAGACTCGCGTCAAAGCCCCCAGGAAGTGCGCCGGGCTTTGAAGCCAATTTCACATCGAGGCCAAGCCGTGGAATCACAACATCCGGGCCCGTCACGCGGCGGGCAGGGGCTCAAGAGAAAAAAAACCTCATATATTAATATATTAACACAGCTCTGACTTGCTCACCAATGTATTTTCATTCCCTCACGCTCACGGGATCGTTTCATACTCATCTGATTTCTGCAAAATAATCAGCTCGCACAGAGACCGTGGTGGTTAGCCCTCTCCAGGTGTATCACCAGAGCCGGCAACTGCAAAGGAATCTATGCCACGGTGATATTTAAACATTTCAGGGGGAAAGACTCCTGATGCTAAGTCAGTAACTGGGGAAGTTCTGTCGTGATATGCTTTAGCTATTTAGTTTCATCCCATTCACCTGCAGCGCCTTGCCGAATGTATGCAAATGATTGCATTTTACTTAGTTAAAATGCATATCAATGTGGCGACTGTGGCGACGTTATTAGACACATATTTCGCTGTGTTCACCTGTAGTGTCTCCATTAAGTACAACACATCAGCCTGTATGGCCACGGTATGTTGCCTTAGCTGACCTTTGGCTAACTTATGGTGCATGTTGGCAAGACACAAGTTAACTAAATTTGGCTTTTGGCTAATTAGCTGCAAACTCGAGGCACAGGTAGCTTAGTCTTTTGTTCACATATATAATATATATATATTCATTTATTTTAAAAAACAAAACAAAACAAAAAGCACCCCAGGAAGAAAAAGGGCCGGTGCTCAGTCCCCCTTTCATGTCTACGAGTGCACGAGGCTGCACAGGGGCCCAAGAAGACTTTTCCCCATAGACTTACATTGTGATCGCTGAGACCTGCAAGGCAAGAGTCACGTGACAGATGTCAGCTCATAAAACAACATTGTCCAACTCACAGTCTATGAGTTGTTTGTGGCCTATACAAAAAAGAAAATAAAAAAAGATTGTAAAAGCTAGCACAGCCAATAGTGGCCAGCCGGCAGTATAGGTTAGCTTGCTAGCTTTGCTAACTGAGGAAACCTGGGACGTTTTTTTGTGTTTTACAGATGTTTTGTCGGGACCCTGGACGCCCAGCTTGGAAACCTGGACAATCCCTGACAAACCGGGACATCTGGTCGCCGTAGTCAAACCTGGCAAGTCCACTATGAGAACAGTGTGCCAGCTGCCCAGCAGCTGTTGAGCAACAAATAGCTCCAACGCTAACTGCTGCTAAAACCATAATGTCTCTGTTTTTGCAATTTATTTCCATTTCTATACACGTTTTCTTTTTCCAACATCCTTATACTCTTCCAGAAATCATCCAGAAGGAGCAAAGAACGGGCAACGTCTGTCAACATGTTGCCTCAACGGGGTCAACGCCAGTGAGGCAGATGGCATGGAAATTCAACCCTCTACCACACAGAGGAGGATGTGGTGTGTGTCTGTGTGTGGTGTTTTATATTGACGGTTGGCCCACAGGAAATAAAAACTGTCTGATTGGTTGAGACTTCTAGGAAACACACTAACAGAGGAGTTAAATGGTTCCAGTTAAGTTACATTTAGCTAGAAAGCCAACAGCCAGCGTGTGTGCGTGGGTGTCAGACAGGCAGTAATTGATCTTCTGGTGTACGAAAGGGGGGAAAAAAACGCTACTGGAGCATTTTAGCTTTTTATCATAAATAGCATTTTATACAGATTCGTCACAGGATTTTCAATTCATGCAAGAAATAAGCTGTTTGGTTAACGTATTTCATATTATTTATATCTCAACCCTAAATTTGAAGTTGTACAATGTGGCCTTTCTGTTCATATTAGCTGTTCTTTAATTGTTCATTAGCGGTTCTTTCTAGTCTTGTGTTCTTTTGAGGCCATTTAAAAAAAAAAAATGTTTTGCTTATCAAAACCCACTGCAGAACGTCCATTGGAAATCTGCCATTTTAAACTTGACCAGAGCTTCCACTTTGACTACACAAAGACTTTACCTCCGGGCCAATCAAGGCGGACCTCTTGAGTACAACGTGCTGCTAACTAACAAAGTTTAAATCACATTGTTGTAACAATGCACTCATACCAGCAATGGGTCATTGTGCACAGAAATATCTTCAGTGTAAATACTTAAGGTGTCATAATCAGCTTGGTAGCGATGAACCGGGGATGATCAGCTGAATCTGCAGCTCCCCTCGACTTTATGGAGCTTTATTTTGAGTTTCGGCTAATTGTTTACCTGTCTGTTTCAGCTTGATTTATAGTTATAGAGCCTATGCACATAACCACTGTAGCTAACTTGCGGATCCCCTGATCATGTACAATACTGTGTGTCCAACTATAAATGAAAACCTACTGCGGGACTCACATTAACTGCTTGATTTGAGTATATATCTGGCTTTGGTACGGATGATGATGTGTTCTTTGCATTACTATCCACATGTTATGTTATGAACCTGAAGGGTGTAGGATGGTCTCAGATCATGGCGGAGCACGTCACCGTTCAACTTATCTGAAAGCTGAAAAACCACCGAAACTCGTCACAAAAAGGTTTTCACCCGACAGTAACAACGTGATAACCTCTGTTTCGACCAACAGTCACAGACCGCCCATTCATTTGAATGAGGCCAAACCAGCCACTGTAGAGTTTTACAAACCCCTGTGCAGTGTTTTGGCGCCTGACAAGACTTCAAAATCACAAATATGTCGCTCAAACCGGATTTCCTGGTTTGTATTTCATCGTCTCACCAGCACCCGAAGCAGCACGGCCCCCCCACCAACCTGTTTAATGCTTTTATTACCACTTTCCCTGAGACGTTGCCTCGGTGTCATCATTACTTATGTTTGCTCTAATCTTTTTGCTTAACTTTGTACTTTAATCAGGGTTGAAAGTAGAGGAAATCAACAAGACAGTTACATTTAGGTTTAGCTAACTATTATCATAGACAATATTGTTTACTGTAGTGGCTCATGCTGAATGATCCAACATTGAAGCTGCAGTTTAGGGTTGATTTCTTGGTACGTTGAGATGTGTCATACAATTCAGGGGAATTGAATACCAGAAATAGAGGTATTTTCTTGGTGTTGTTCCTGTTGTTGCCATGGTCCCTCAGTGACAATGAGCTGTGGTGAGCTGGGACGTATTGTCATGTAGGATGTAGAAGCAGTTTGAATTTACAGTATTTTTTGTTTTAGTATACTCGAACTGTGCATTGTGCCGCTGTATTATGTAGAGAAATATAAATATTAAAATACTCATATTGGGTCTCATTTGAATTGAAGGCCACAGTAAGTCTATCGGGGAATCCCTAGAAATGATTTTTCTACTCATAGTAATGGCATTTCTACCCGCAGTGATGATTCAGGTTTCATTGTATGCCTTGTGGCGGCGTTTCCACCAGCCGTGATGATGCCGGGATTGTTCTTCCTCCTGCTGCGATGACATTTCTTCACCCGTGACACTTTTACCTCGAGCAATCACATTTCCACCAGCGTTGTGGCATCTCTACCCACAACAATGAGCGCATTTCTTCCGCCTGCAGTAATAATTCTACCTCACACATTTCTAAACCAAATGGCCAAAAGTATGTGGATTATTATATTATTATTATTACACCTATATGTGACAGTTGAACATATCGCTCTGACACTACGGGCATTTATGTGCTGCTCTAAAAGCCTCCACTCTTCTGGTTTCAGGCTTTCCTCCAGGTGTTTGAACCCGGCTGCAGGGATTTTCTCCCATTCAGCCACAACAGCATTAGTGAGGCCCGACACTGATGTTGTGCGATGAGGTCTGGCTTGCAGTTGGTGATCCAGTTCATCCCAAAGGTGTCATAATAATTATGATAATAAACTCTATTTGTATAGCACTTTTCTCAAGAATGTTGCAAAGTGGAGCTCGGTCACTCGGGAGGAGCTCAGAGTAGAGCCGCTGCTCCTCCACATCGAGAGGAGTCAGCTGAGGGGGCTCAGGCATCTGTCCCGGACGCCTCCCTGGGGAGGTGTTCCGGGCACGTCCGACCGGGAGGAGGCTCCGGGGAAGACCCAGGACAAGCTGGAGGGACTGTGTCTCTCGGCTGGCCTGGGAACGCCTCGGTATTCCCCCGGAGGAGCTGGAGGAAGAGTCTGGGGAGAGGGAAGTCTGGGCGTCCCTGCTCAGACTGCTGCCCCCGCGACCCGGCCCCGGATGAAGATGGATGGATGGATGGATGGTTACCAAGTGCTTTACAAAAAAGAAGTAAAACCAGACAAGACAGATAAAATGAGAATAAATAAACACGAGCAAGGAGGAAGTAAAAACAGTTAAATGAATAAGATCAAATAAATACGAATAAAAAAACAATAAAGACATATCAAACCCAAAGGCTTTCACAAAGAGAAACATTTTTCAGAAGGAATTTAAAAGAGGCTAGAGACTCAGTGTGTCCGAGTTCAGCAGGCAGAGATGGTCATAGTGTGGCAGCTCTAATAGGCAAAAGCCCGATCACCCTTTGTCACTAACCGTGACCAGGAATTAACCGGCAGGGCTCCGTCCGCGGATCTCACTGGTCGAGAGGGCGAGTTATATTTATATTTACATTTAGTCATTTAGCAGATGCTTTTATCCAAAGCGAGATGTCACTCAGGCATGCCGAGATGCGAGCAGAGACAGTGCAGTCGTCAGGTTGAAACGACAAGTGGAGCTGCGTGTCATCCGCATAGCAGTGATAGGAAAAGCCGTGCTTCTGAATGACCGAGCCGAGGGATGTCATGTAGATGGAGAAGAGTAGGGGACCAAGCACCG
>CM022484.1:5641426-5666392 GCA_011952105.1 Coreoperca whiteheadi
GTAGTGTGAGGTGGGGGGGGGGGGGGGGGGGGGGGGGGGGGGGGGGGGGGGGGGGGGGGGGGGGGGGTTGCGTTGTGAAACAGGAAAGGGGGACAAACACAAACTGTTGACACAAAGTTGGAAGAACACTATTGTCTTAAACAGGGGCACTGGTTTTTGGCTTGTGACACGTAATATGACTAATGTCTACTCGAAACCTCTCATCACAGGTCGCATATCGAGGGGCGAAACTGACACTTGACCAACTTTACAAGAGAGCCAAAACAAACAAAATGACCATAGTTTCTCCTGACTTTGTTTATATTAAAATGTCCACAACATGTTACCTAACGCCCTTTGCACTCTTGGCACCAAATAGTTCAGCGTGTTCAGTGTTAGGACTTTTGGTTTCTGATTAATAACTCTGGATTGGTTTATGATTTACACGTGCCCTTTTGGTAGAGCTCTTCAGGAGCTTTCATTTGGTATGTATAACACATTTTCACCCAAAGCTCCTCTGGTTCGCTCCCTCTCGGTACTTTACTTTGGGGTTCAACCAAAAAACGACATTTTACTACTTAGACTGTCATTTGAATTTTAAAGGCCTGAAGAGGTGAAACTTTCCACAATTTCACAAGATAAAAGTAAAAAGCAAAGTCTAAAAAATGCCTACGTAACTTGCAACCCTTCTTGGGAGTCCTAACCCCCAGGTTGGTGTTTAGCCTAGCTTAGCACAAAGACTGGAATCAGGGGGAAACTGCTAGCCTAGCTCCATCAAAAGAGGAAAAGGCTGCCTATCAACAACTACAAATCTGCCTGATGTACACGTTGTATGTTGCTTATTGAACAGAAGTAGAAACAGAATTGTAAGTACAAGTTTTCTCCTGACGCTCTACTACACTCCACTAAGGCGACATGTAAAGATCACAGCTTTGGGGGTCCACACGCCTTCTGAGTGAAAGTTAACTGCAGCCTCTTTGACTCTCAGGGTGGGCGGCGTCTTTGCCCGCTGACTTCATTTGTTGTATAGAGATGACTGTATGAATCACTTCTCAAAACGACATTTTGACGTTGTGACACACTGAAGTTTTTGTGAAGTGGTGGAGCTTGTTGTGGCCCTGACGAATTTGTTTCACATGGTGTGATGAGGTCTCTGCAGACATGCATTTAGTGGACTGTGGACAATAAGCTCTGCCTCGACCAGCTACAACATTAAAATGATGCAAACACATTAATGCACAAGTAATAGCAAACCTAAACCTATATTATAATACGTAATAATAATATTAATAATACAGGAGCCATTCTGGTGCATAATGAGTACTCGGACTTTACAATTTAACATGCACTACTTTCACTTCTATTGGAGTATATTAATTTTGGGGTATTGCTACTACTACTTAAGTAAAAGATCTGAATACGTCTTGCACCACTGGAAGCCATTTTTCCAATTTGAATGATTGTGCATGAATGCCCAGTTTTGGAAGACTTTTCAGTCAAAGGGCAGTTTCAACAGCATTTCCTCACAAGGAATAAATACAATCCAAAGGCTGCTGGATGCAGGTGATTCTATTTGGGTTGCCTACCGAAATAAATTCTACATACAGATGTAAAACACTTATTTTCGTTATCTATTAATCTGCCAATTATTTTCTCGTTGAATCAATTAAATAACAACAAAAATCAATAAAACGTCATACGATACTAAAAACTGCCAATCACAATTGCCCAAATGTATTCAGTTTACAATGATAAACAACAGAGAAAAGTAGCAAAACCATTGGAGAAGCTGAAACCAGAGAATGTTTGGCATTTTTGCTTGAAAACGTACTTACGCAGTTAACTGATTATCAGAATAGTTGCTGAACGATAGAAAAATGTAAAAAAAAGCATTAAACTTGAAATGACGGGGGCATAAATATGTGATGATCTAATGCTCTTTTTTTTTGAGGCCTTTTGCTTGTAAAATGTTTTAGAAGTACCTGCAGACTCCAGTTACATGCACAAGAGCTTGCATACAAAATGCAAAGAGGTCTGCATAGTTTCAGAAGGCTCACATGAGGTTTTACGCGCTCTTGGAGCCACTCACACACACATCAATGATGTTACTGGCACAACTGGTTAACCTTAGGTTAGCTTGGTATTACCTGCTGCAATTAAAGATTTCTACATAAATTTTGGTCTTCCTCCAGTTAACCACTCTGACCAGGGAGTATCCTTACTCTGTGCGTGTGTATGTGTTCAGCGGATGGAAGTGAATGGAAACCTGACCAGGGAGTCTCCTGTGTGTGCGTGTTTAGCAGCAGCACCGTGAGTTTTAGAGGAAAACTGTTGTTGATGCTGCGTTTCGCTGCTGCTGAAAGCCCACAGACCACAGTCATGCACAACCACACACACTCACAGACACACAATACAGACAGCTATATATATAGACCCACAGGTCAACAGAGAGTATCAGTGATTAGACAACACATCATCACACTTTCTCAGCCGTTCTCTGAGGACAATCTTTTGCGCAGTACAATCTACAGCAGTGTGTGTTGAACTTAGTGGTCCAATATGTCTTCGTGCTGTGGTTCAGTGTGTCTACTGGTCTTACTGGGAGGTGTTCTGGCATTTGGGAGTCCTGTGCATTTCCTCTCTGAGAACCTGAAACAAACCCACGGGTCCATCGCAGATGTGCTGGTGAGTTAACCTACGGAGTCCCACAGGACTCAATTTTAGATCCTCAATAGTTTCTCACAGCAGCTCAGCCTCTGCTTGTGTTTAAAGCGTTTAACTGCTAAATTTCAGGTTTATTTAGGGAACTTCTCTTTTAAGATTACACGGACGTTTAAATTAAGTGTTCATGTTAAGGGGTGTGAGCACAAATTAAGAGGCGATTAAAGCATTTCCAAGATGTTTTTAAAGTGATGTTTTCATTATCTTCTGCAAGGCCTCTACAACCTTCCACCAATGACAGATTTACATTGGATTAAAATCATCCTCTGCAAGGATACATGCTTTCACTTTCATATAGACTATATGCTTTTACTAACAGATGACTTGATTTTTTTTGCCAGTTACACAATGGAGTGCCAAAAATGAATCGACAAATTGCGCTTATTAGGTATTATCACAAACAAATCTCGGTGAATAAATGTTGACGCTATCCGACGCATGTTTCAAATCTCAAAAAGGTTTTCTATAGAGATGAACAGGAACCAATCAGTCTACCTGTGGAAGTTGAAGGTGGAAGTTGATGTCACTTGTGTAATTACTATTACTTCTTGTTCTGTCTTCTTGTGATCATTAGTCAAAACTTGCTGTGTTTGGAAGGTCTTGATCGAAAGACTTTACACGATCGCTCTCTGACATTCAGTGACAGCAAGTAACACCATTGATTATTTTTGCCTTCTGGAGATGGAAGTAAATAAAAAGTCTCCGTAATGTTCTTATAGAGACTGCGGTTGTCAACAGCCCAGAGTGAACAAATTATACATCATATACAAGGCACTGTAACAATACTACAAGGACCTTTATCGCTGCTTATTATAGTTCATACATGCTTCATACATGTTTATCTAATGATTAGTATCCCTTGATCACGAGAAAACAAAAAATTAAAGCAACAATTACGACCGTGGCCTCTCCTGCCTTTTATAGCCATATATTTAATCCTGTAAAAACTCTACCAAACCTTTCCACCATTATTACACCAGTCAGCGACCTTGTCTGATTATATTAGTGTCATGAAAACCAGCAAATGGGAACCTGCAGTGATTCTTTTTTTTTTCTCCTTGTGGAGAACAATGCAGTCTACAGTGTAAGCTATTGACTGTATGACTCAGTATGTTTCAATGAAATCTGAAATAACCTGAACTCAACTTGTTTTAAGAAGTAACACCTTTTTAAAGAAACACAAAATGTGCTAAATGACGCCGTGAGGCACCTGCTGTAGTTTTCTTGTTATAAAAGCCAAACATTTCTTTCACAATGGCAGATCTTTGCTGATTTTCTAGATTATAGTGCAGACATTTGCCTTGTCCTGTCTTGTTTAATGACACTCACACCCATTCCCAGGAAATTCCTTAAACCAAAAAAGCTTCACTAATTGGAATGATCCTATTGGCATAATTAAAATTCTCATTTTAATCTCTCTTTAAAACTTTAAAATCCGCAAGGCTGGTTGTGATACTTAACAAAAATGCACAAAGCACATAGATTTTGCATTATTCCAATGGTACTACCCTTATGACAGAGGTGGTGGTTAACATGTTAAATCACATTAAATGTCCTGGAAATAATGGCGCATGTACGCAGCAGGGCAAATCTTTGGACAATGGTGCCATTACAATACCTTGGTTTGAATACTGATACAAAGGATATTCCTTTTCATAACCCGACTCTGTTGTATATAGATACAAAACACCTTTTTAGCTAACTAAATAGTGACAAATATTCTCAATGCCAAACCTCAAATGCTTATAAGATCATATAAAATAAATGAATAAAAAAGACCATTAAAGCACTTAATAAAATGAAAAAATGCTAAAATATGACAAAATAATATGTAAACAAGTCTAAAATGTGACAAAGCATCCACTGCCATCTTTCAGTATTTGAAGGTTTTCTCACAGCACATAGTTCTCTTCAGTCCGTACGCAGACACTACAATAACAGAGTTTGTATCACTGAGTGTTTTTGTTGTACTGGATGACATTTGAACCGAAATAAAAGCATTCAAACGTGTTTTTTGTACTTGTTTTAGAAGTTGACGAAGCCGGCGATCGGCAGGGATCCTCTCTTCGGTTCTGTCATCAGGACCATCAACACCTCCTGCCAGGTACACACAAACGAACGCACACACTCCGTCTCTACTATCTCTACTGTACTTCTACTGAAATGAATATCTTCACTCAAAATATCCCAGAAAACAATGTCAATCGCCAAATGTGGTGATTTTGAATTTGTCAGATAAATTGAAGGATTAAGAGTTCCTGTATAGGTTTTAAAAAAGTTCACTTTTCCAGCCGTGCTCATTTCAGACAGTGCCTACAATGCATTTAGACCCAGAGATAATAAAGTAATATCTACCGTGGCATGAATGGTGAATAAGCTCTTATGGTTTAGGAATATCGGCGTATTGGACAAGCTTGAATAATCGTTTGCGCATAACTATTGACTCAATTTTGTACCAGAATCAAGGCTAAAGACAGGTGACTTGGGCGTTTTCTGTAATTACCCTAGCATTCTAATCCCTGCATACTGACTCCCAGGCACTCCTTCCTCTCCTCCGCAGAGAAAAGAAGAGCTACAGCTGATGAATGTCACTCTGGACATCTACACGCGCATCTTCTCCAGCATCCTGCAGCACGGCCAGCATCTTGACAACGGCGGGACCCCGGCGCTGCTGGCCAATCTGCCCAGCACCGAAATGCCTCATGTGGCACTGAAGCTGACGAAGCTCAAGCAGGAGATGGAGACGCTGAAGAGCCAACTGGGCCACCTGAACCACAACAAAGAGGATGTGCTCAGCAAGCTGAACAAAATAGATGTAAGTGACACCGTCTGTCTGTCTCATTGTATTAACAGCATTCAGGGTCAGCCAGCTGTATCTGATATCACCCCGTCCAGGACTTTCCAAATCATGATGACAGAACCTTCTCCATTTCTAAAACCCCAAGTTCATTAAAAATAAACAAACAAACAAACCAGAGAACTGTCTTTAACGGTAGCCAGAGCCCTGGTAAGAACGGGCCACTGCTGTTGTAATAGCTGAGCGTTTCTTCTGAGGAAACTAAACAGTGGAGTCAGGTTCTAGTCTTGTGAGGACAGACAGTGAGCTTAGGCTCCACTCCCTTTCAGTCACATTGTCTGTGAACGTTTGGCTAAAGACAGCACACCGGTTTTGTGTCTGCTGTGTTTTCAGAGGAAAAGAAAGCTCTCGTACTAAGCCTACTTTTTTTTTTTTTTCTTTCTTTTGAGCGGGCGTAGTGATTGGGGCTCTCTACTGTCAAAGTTCGAGCTGTGTTTCTCATGCAACAATTTCAGATTTGACGGCTATATAACGTCTCGTCCTAAAAAAAAAAAAAGGTCAAAATCAACTTAGAAGGACTTATTTTACATTTTTCTTACTGTCAACAAATCCCATGAAAAGGCCAAAACCAACGATGTGTTAGTCCATCTAGTAATACTTTCTGACTTCCTGTCTGTGGCTCTCAGTTCCACGCCCATTGGTTCCGACTGAAATATAGATAGTTTCACGTTTAAAAAGGCTCACTGATGTGTTTTTAATAGTTTAATAGTAACAATGGAGCTTTGTAGCCCAGAGGACGGATATATATATATATATATGTATAATATATCTACATATATAGGAGGACACATTGAAGTTAATATCATATATATATATATATATCTTTATATACATATTAACTTGAATGTGTCCTCCCCACTTTTGAAACCAAACCTACACCGTTGATTTTAGACTCAATATGTTCGAACTAATAGCAAAGTAACAAGTGTGCTCCCCCTGGCAGCGTGAGGAACGCTTTGACAAAAACCATTTCACCTTGGATATTTACAGAGTATAAAGTATATAAAAAGCATATTACATGAGTTTACTTTGACGCTTTACTGCATGAAATAAATCCGAATAATAAGAAAGATCTTCCTTTTGGTTTCTGGTTGTACTTCCGTGAAGGTGGTGCCTGCAGCCCTGGCTCTCAGCTGTATTTGTACTTCCTGGTTAGCCTTTTTGACAGGAAACGAGCAGGAAGTGAACTCCTCCTCCCTCTTTTCCCTCTCTCTGCAGGTGGATGACCCCGAGGTCCAGAAAAAGGCTCTGGCTCAGTACAAAGAGATCTACCAGGCGGCTTCGGTGGTTGTCTCCCGCAGATGTGGACCCGGCCACTCCTCCTCTGCCGAGTGACGCCAACGGCGAAACATCACGATTGCCAATAAAAAAAAAAAGAGGTGCTGGGAATTGGTTTCCATGACATCTGATCCTCTCTCATTAGAATAATCTAACTTTTTTTTTTTTTTTACATTTTTCTATTCATTTCGACATGTAGCTTTTGTTTCTCATATGTCGTGTTTTTATTTATAACTGAGTTAAGCTGTGTGAGGTTTCCACGACGACACCGTCCATGTTCAGTCACACTTTTACAGTTCAGCATATATTTATTGTGTTATTTAAGGGGTTACTTTAGGTCATTTCTCAATCCAGTCACTTAACTGAGTTATATTTATTTTTGTCATGATTTAATGTATTTTATTTATGATTAATTTAACATAAATTATTTTCTTGTTGTCACTGTTTGTTTGAATAAAAGTACAAATCAGCACCAACCAAAGCTTAGTTTTCCATTATTCTACCCTCTCAAATACTTTTGTTTTACATCCTCCGAACAGTTTTCTAACAGAAGCATATTACAGTAACAGTCACGTTAATATATATGATGTATATATATGAACAGGGTTGATGTTTGGTGACTAGGCTCTGACCTCGGCGCTCCACGCAAGCAAACACCAAGCTCAGCACAGCAGGGGGTGGGGAGTGATGATAATGCCGTCTGTTATGTCGGGTAACCTGGACATGACACGCCGTGTGACTCCCCGACTCTCCCCACTGCCAAGGACGGCGAGCTGCACAGTAGCACTACGTTTTCAAAACGGCAAATATCAGCAATGGCCACTAATCCACAAGCCTAAATGTTCCTAACAGAAAATGTAGCAGAGGAACTCTCTCACTGAAAAACACACGGAGCTAAATGCCGGCTTGCAGTGGGAGTGGAGGAGGCTGGGGAGGCAGGTTGCTCTCACCTGGGGTTTATATGGAAGGTTGTCATCAGCTTGTCCAATCAGCGAGCCCTTCAAACGGCCCAAACATAGGACAGCACCTGCGCACGTATACCCTGAGGGGAGGGGAGAGAGATCTGTCAGACAAAACATTGAAACGAAAGTGACAGAACACCTCCGTCCTTAGAGAAACTTTCCCCAAGCTGTTGCCACATTATTGGTCCAAAACAGTGATTCCCAACTTGTTTGGCTTGTGACACGTTAATACAAAGAATCACTGCTTGCGGCCAGTGGTGGAAGAACTACCATTTCACCTATACTTTAAAATAGATCTTTTACACAAAAGCAGCAACACCACAGTGCAGAAATACTCTGTTACAAGTAAAAGTCCTGCATTCAAAACTTTGCTGAGCCGATACTTTAAGTACCAAAAGTAAAAGTACTCATTATGCATTAATGTGGTCATCACTTTATTAATGTTGCAGCTGGTAAAGGTGGAGCTTACTTGAATGTCTTTATCTACAGCTGGTACCTTGTGAATCCCCCCCCCCCGCCAGAGATCAATAAAGTCTTATCTTATTCTATAATACATCATACATTATTTATTGATGATATTTTGTGTTATTAATCACAATCTGCAGAGTAACTAAACCTATCAAATAAATGTAGCGGAGTAGAAGAATGAAGTAGCATGAAATGGAAGTACTCAAGTAAAGTACAAGTACCTCAAAAATTACGGTACTTGAGTAAATGTACATCCCACCACTGCTTGTAACCCCCCATCATTAACAGTTTCATATGTCTATTAATATTAACTGTGAGGAGTTTTCCTTCCCAGATTGTGTCATTTGAATATTTGTAGAGGCCTGAAGAGCTGAAACTACTGGAAGTAGTACTGGAGTATACTGGAGTATTTCATGAGAAAAAGCAAAAGTCTTTTGAAAATATGCCAAAATGGGGTGTGGAAGGATTTTGATTTTTCTTGCTTCTCGACCCCTCGGGGAAACGAGATCTCCAGGCTGGGAGCCACTGGTCCAAAATATAATTGTAAGCTGGAGCGTTGAGAGATCCCTTAATTAGAACTAAGGGGCCTTGAACAAACGACGAAAAACAGACAGAGAACAAAAGTACGCAGGTGTGACAATGTCCTGTTAAGTGCCAAAGGGTTACATACATGCAAAGCATTTTCAGTTTCATTTACACGCATGAATAGAAGGTAAAAGACTATAATGGAGGCTGGAGCCGTGCGATTTTGATGAGAGAAAGTGACGAGAACGAAAAAGAAAGAAAGACGTTCTGTGTTTCTCAGTGGAATTGCTGTTGTGTCATTCCTGTGGCGTCATGCTGACATCACCGTGTTCCCCGGCTCCTGCACCAATCGTGTGGAGGGACTTCCCCCCGCCTCGTGATGTAGTGAAACAGTGCAGGGAAACACTCACAGGATGGATCCGTGGTTACAGCTCTGGTTATGAGTAATGAGTCAGTGCCCCCGAGCCCCCCAGCTCATCCACGCCTACCTGCTCGTCAACCGGCCTCCTTAATTAATTCATTAACTTCAGTTTGATCAGCAATTCGTTTCTAATGTCCTCATTCTGACTACATATTTTATATTTATGATTCATGTGTCTCTATAATTAAAATCTATTAAGTTAAGTGGTTAATTGGTTATCTGAAATGCTGTTTTATCGTTGTGTTTTTCCTGATTTATTATATAAAATGTCATCTATCTCCATATTTTTTTAAAGTTTCTGGATAAACTAAAGGATTAAATGCTCCTTTGAGGACGGAGAGAAGTCTCCTACACCTTAACGTTGTCACAAGTTTTAAACAAAGGCTGTTTTTCCTCATTCCATGACAAATTGGCGCATTTGCCAATTTTTTTTTGAACCTCTTAAAATCCAGTTTTCTCCTTTTAACTTTAAGATAAAGCTTTGATATCAAGCTAACAGAAATAAAAAACATTAGCACTGAGCATTATCAGTAATCTCAGCCTCAGAACGTCAGTCTTAAAAGCAAAATGAACATTCAGCTCTGACGAAGACTTGTGATACTTTGCTTTAAAATCTACTCAGTTCAGCACAGGTGAAGAACAGTACAGTTTTTGAGTCAGGTGTGATGTGTGATGCGTGGTGGGGTTTCCCCTCAGATCAAGTCAGAGGATGGGACTTTTCTTCCTCAGAGGAGAGAAAAGGTGACGCCAGCTGCAGAAAAAGGTTGCGACAATGTTTAGAAAAACTGAATCATCAGCGTGAACATGGTCAGCGTGAGGTTCGGGAAAATCTGTTTGAACGCTCCCTTTGAGTTAGTCCTCTCCGCGCCGCACCAAGGCTGCTTTGCATCCCAAAATGTTTGGAGTAAAAGTTTGGGAGTAGTCCGTCGTGAATTACAGACTCAATTTCCTGTTTTATTAGCTGCCGGAGATACGTGACCATTTTTTAAAAAGATAATGTTTCAAGCAGTCTAGTTGTGCACGTGTGTATCACTGTTTCAATTTTTTTTAAAAAGGCTCAATAATTTCCTTAAAAAGCTGCTTACTGTAGTTTTAGTGCATTTGTTTGGGGACTACTTTCGGCGACGGATTAATCCACATTTGGTGCTCTAGTGAGGGTTTGGGGCAGCAGGACCACGTATGTGGGATTAACTCCAGTGTGTGTTCATAGTGATGAAGGAACATGTCACCCAGTGCAACAGTGAGGCTCACTGATGTGTTTTTAATAGTTTATGGATAATAACAGAGCCAAGGGGGTTTCTTTCTAAAGTTTCTCTGAACATTGTTCTCACTGTCCAGCCCCCACAGTTCAGATTAGAGATGAACTGGTTTGGTAGACTCATCAGAGTCCCCTTCAGTTATTATCGAGCCGCAGCAGCAAGTGATTTACCTCATTTGTGAAGTTTGTTATACCTGCAGACACTACTCAGGGTTTAAAAACAAACAAACAAACTAATACAACACTATCAGAAAGCATCAGAAACTAATCTAAGTTTTAACTTTATGTACGTTTAGTTTGACAATAGAGGTTTACTTTGCCTAATATTTTGTTATATTACCATTATTATGGCCAGCACAACCAGTTTTATAAATATGACTTTTATTTTCTGAAGCCAAATTTACACCTTTGAATAGAGCTCTATTGTTCAGAGGAATTGGTTATCAGGTTTTGGATACAAACACAATATTTATTAGTAGGATCCTACCACTAAGTATTGTCAGTAGGGGTCACGTTTAGTGGGAACACGAGGGAAAACGAGGGATTGGACCCAAACGCAGACGCTGGAGGCGGAAGCAGACCTGGTGCAGTGCAATGGTTTAATTAAAGTCAGTGTACAAAGTCTTACAGGGGTGGTCAGGCAGACAGACATCAAAACCAGGAAACAGCAGTCCAAACACAGGTAAACAAATCCAAGAGGGAGCAGGCGGATAATCCAAAGTCCAATTAACAGGCTCCAAAAAACCGAGGCAGTAACTCCGCAACAAAAAAGAACAAACACAGAGAAAACCACAGCAGGAACGTAAGGCACCTAACCAAGACAAACTGGAAAGGAACGAAGGAATCACAGAGACTAAACAGATAATCAGATAATCAAATAATCAAAAGTGGAGGGAAAACCCACACAAAGACAGGAAGAAAAACTACAAGACACAAGAGGAGATGGGAGTATGAAAAATAAAACAGGAAACCATCTATACACCATCTTGTGCTGATGATGATGCACCACATGTTTGGAGCTGATGGCGAGTTTACTTAGATGTATTTGGGTATTGGACATATTGACACACAGACTCAAGACCTGCAGCAATACAACGGGACCCGGTTCGATCCCAGTCTGACTGGAGTCTCAGTTACTAGAAGCCAAAAGGACCCGTAAAGACCTCTCAAATGTGTCCCCGGATCTGCAGCTCATTCAAGTCAATGGATGTAAAAACAACTGTACACAAGAATTACGTTTGCAATCAAAATGGTTTCACTACAGATCACCAAAAACCTAAAAGTTGCTGATAACTAACACTTGCAATAACTAACATTTGCAACCATCTTCAACATTTATGATCAAAAAAGGAAATATTTTGAAGTAAAGTAGCAAGTCAGGGCTCAGAAAAAGGGGGGCACCACCCGACAGCCTTTCAGAGCTTTAGTAGGGCTTCAGCAGAAATTCATTGGAAGATCATTCAAATTCTGATATTTGTAAAGCAATGGCCGTGAATTCCTCCAAGCAGAGACAAACCTCCACCTGTGAAACCTCTTCCTGTGTTTGTGTCTGTCTGAGCGAGCGGGTAGGGGATACCCGTGTGCTGCACGCATATCACACCTGAATGTCAACAGCAAAATCCACCTGCCTGCTTCCTGTTTCCTGCCTTTCTTCGTCTCGTTCCTGCTGAGCTCAACACCAAACTCAGTTTCCCTTTCAAGCCCAGCCACGACAGCTGCAGTCACCATAGGGAGGTCAAAGGTCAGAGGACAACGGCTTGTGTGCAAGTTGGTTATTCCTCAACAGCTGCATTAACGCTCTTGACCATACCGGAAGAAGTTTTAACTGTGAGCTAAACCTGTGTCCAGTCCTATATTCAGCTTTCTTGGTGTCCTGACAATTACCTTCGTTTGAAACTCCGTACTGCATCTAGCTAGCCCGAGATAAGGGTTCACTGGATGATTAAAGAAAGAAAATAACATTTATGTTACACAAAATAATGTTTAACATGTTTCAAGCCGTAACAATTGATGTTGCTGACATTTTTTAAGTAATTTGGGAACCACTTCCTTCCATATGGCCCCAGTCACCCCAGACAAATGCTTGATGACATAGTGACTACTCGCAGGGTAAGTTGGTGAACTATTGTAGGCAGCGAGCTAACGGCTAACACGCTGGGCAGTGGGAAACAAGCTAGTGCTAGTCAGTCACAATATCTCTCTTTCTGTTTTCTTCTCTCTTTCCCCTTTTGTTCTCAAGATTGTCCATTATGTCATTAAATAAAGACTGATTAAAAAGAAAATAAAAGCTCTTCAAGCTAGCTAGCTCGCCAGCTGACAGTTAGCAAGCTCATTAGCTCGGGCCACTAACGGGAGAAGGAGCTCACGCAGTTTTTGCAGTTGTACCATCATCTGCTCACTGTGAAGCAGTTTATATTTCGACAGAGGAGGTTCAATACAACTGGATGGTTAAACCCAGCTAATAAGCTGCGATAGAGAATTCCCTCCATTTTGGACTCTCAAAGGTCAGCACTGTAACGATGGCATGCGATTGGTCACCGGTGCTGAAGTTAAACTCGAGGCACAAGCAGTTACCTTCGCCCTGTGAGCAGTGGTGTAGTGGTGCCTCGAGAAGTGGGTATACTCTTAATTTATGCCCCAATTTGTTTTAAAGCGGCCTGTGCAGCTATAAACACCCTGAGTGAAACAGTGACATGTAAGACTACTCATGCATATTTAGCTCACCCAAACATGGGCCAGTAGTATTTGCACATTGTCAATTGACTTCAATTCAGTTTTATTTATAGCTCCAACAGAAGTTATTTCAGGGCACTTTTCATAGAGCAGGTCTAGACCGTGCTCTTTATAATATTATTTACCCAACAATTCCCACCATGAGCAAGCACTTGGCGACAGTGGCAATTCCCACCATGAGCAGGCACTTGGCGACAGTGGCAAGGAAAAACCTCCTTTTAACAGGCAGAAACCTCAAGCAGAACCAGACTCTGCGTGGGCGACTCTGCCTCAACCCCAGATTTCCTTTTATATATTTTCAAATAAAAAATACTATTTATACTTTGGCTTGGCTGAATACTTTATGGTCAGTATTCACTGCGAGATGCGCATCCATATTGCCCGGTATGCGCAGCTTATCAGTATTTCAATATTTACTGTAATCAATAGTCACTGTCAACCCATTTCTTTCCATCTTGCATTAGTCCAGAGTTGTAACTAAACTTTGACTGAGAGACTAGATAATCATTTTCTTCTTTTAAAATGATGTGCGCAGTGCCATCACGCCCATATATTGTCTGGACTGGTTCCCACAGAGGCTGCTGCTGGGAAGAACTTGAACGTATGTTCTCGTGCGACGTGGTTATCTTCTCCGAGCTGCAGTTTATAAACACCGTTGCCCACTGGCATTTATCAAACGCGATAAATAGTTGTATTTCTGAGTAACCAACCCAACCAATGAAGGCAACACGTACTAGCCAATCAGAAGCAGACTAGGGAAGGTCATGCCTTCGCCATGGAGAAACAAATTGGCTTGCAGCACACTACTGAATGATGCGCATTAGAGGGGATTAAGAAGTGGGTATACGAAATGCCGCCTCAAATATAAGTAGGAGTACGCCGTATACCTGCGTATACCCTGCACTAAACCATTGCCTGTGAGTGAATGATGGACGGTGATTCCACTGAACTGGAGTGATTTTGCCACGAAATTGTAAATGCGAGTGTGACCAGCCACCATATTGAAGTTGCCATGTGTGAATATTGTTGGAATAATCAGATAAAAAATGTTGGCAGTCAACGTTTGAATCTGTCATAATGCCAGAAACACCTCCCAGAGTGCCCTTTGTTAACTGGTCAGATAGTTGCCGGGTGCCATTCCCATGAGGTCCCTACAGCTTCCACGCATTTACAATAAAACATTTTCTCTGAAGCACAGACCCTCCTCTGGTTTCACTTTCTCTGTTTGTTTCCTTTGTTGCAGCAGGTTTTTTCCGACCTGCTATGTTGCGATGATATTTTAAGTGTTCCTGCTCCCTATGAATTCACTTCTATTTGTTTCCAGACAATTATCACACTATGTGTAGGTTCTTTGTATAAATAGGTATGTGTAGCTGACAAGAAAAGGCTAATTTTTTGTCTGTTTCCTTTAAACTAAACGAGGGACTGCTGATTCTGTGCATTACTCACTAGTAACACCTCATACCAAGCCAGGCTATCTTATTCATGACATTATTTCCTGTCTGTGTTTGGCCTTTTAGTCTCCGCGGTGCTATCATCCATTACAAAATATAGCCCAGAGTAATACAGTAATATCTGCAATACTAGGTTTTAGCATTATGTCATGTAGACTATGCTTTATAAAGGCTTATATTAAAGGCTCAGTTCACCCAAATTACAAAAACATCTCAACAATATCTATTGTCATATTTATGATTTGAAGCATGTTATTTAGAATTTTCCATTAAAAAGCAATAAATTAAACAATGTTAGAGTTATCTTGGCTAGATGCCGAACTAGACGGTACAAAGAATAATGCAAAATCAAATGTCAAACGCAAGTAGCCTACTAACATAAAAGTAATAACGTATGCCCTTTAAGCTCGGGTATACAAGTGTGCAAAGTAACTGCAGTAAGGTGCACAAAATGAAAGTAATTATAAATTATAAGTTATTTGATTGTCAGGACACCAAGAAAGCTAATTATAGGAATGGACACAGGTTTAGCTCACAGTTTAAAAACTCTGCTTTAAAAGATTTTCCAACCCTTTATTTACCTTAATTGGACAACATAATAATTCTTCTGCTATGGTCACTCCACAGTATGATTTTCCCAGCACAGGCAGCTGTGCATGCAAATTCACTGAAGCCCTTTCCACCAGAACCGCAGCGGCATTTAGCTAACTTTTAGCTAACTACTCCAACTGTTTATTACGTTTAGCTAACTATTCCAACTGTTTATGTATTACTTTTAGCTAACTATTCCAACTGTTTATATATTACTTTTAGCTAACTATTCCAATTGTTTATTACTTTTAGCTAATTATTCCAACTGTTTATGTATTACCTTTAGCTAACTATTTATTGCATGTTCCTGAACTCTCAATTGCAACACGTGGTGTTTATGTGTTACAACGGACTCAGCTTGATGGACATCTTGCTGGTTATTGTAAATTTACAATATGTGGATGCATTCTTTTAATCAAATCACAATTTCCTTTGAAACTTAATTAGTTGAGCAATCAATGTATCCCCTGACAAAGTTGCTGAGGTGCCCCTGCATGGGAATCCCTGGCTATGTCATTATTTATATTAGGCTACACTTTGTCAACTGAAGACAGCGTTCAGGTGATCTACAACTGGCAGCAATGTTGGAAGTCCATTGCCTGATGTGTCTCCTTCTCTGGGCCACAGACCAGAAACTATTAAAAACACATCCGTGAGCCTCACTGCTGCTCCTTCATCCCCATGAACACACACTCTGTAGTTTATCCTGACTCAGTCACACACACACACCGTCCTGCTGCCCCAAACACTCACTACAGCGCCACATGTGGATTCATCCGCCGCTGAAAATAGTCCCCAGCAAACACACTATTTCCTCCTGCTTGTTTAATAAAAACTACAGCGAGCAGCTGTTTTATAACTGAGCCTTTTGTAAACATGAAACTACATATTTGTGAGGTGGTTTTAAAGATAAACGTCTTCAGTAGGAACCAATGGGCCCGAAGCTGAGAGCCACAGACAGGAAGTCAGACAGTGCTGAGAGACGGACTAACCCGTTGTTGGTTTTGGTCTTTTCATGGAATTTGTTGACAATAAGAATAAAAAAGACCTGCCTTATCATATTACAGGTACTGCAGACGTAGTTCTCACCTGAAAAATTCTTGTCAAAGAAAACTTACAGTGTGTCAAACAGACATTGTGTATAAACGACCGTGGGAACAGAACAAATAGAAGTACCAAGCCCAAACCTAATTTGATTGGATTCTTCTTTCATTGGATATAACTCAGTGGTGGAAGAAGTATTTAGATCATTTACTTAAAGTCAAATACCACACTATAAAAACACTCCATTACAAGTGAAAAGTCCTGCATTTGGAAAGGAAAAGTAGAACAATATTGGCACCAAAATGTACTCAAACGTAAAAGTACTCATTATGCAGAATGGTCCCTGTCATTGTTATATTATTATGCTTTTATTGGATCATTATTGTTGACCAATGCAGAGCTGTGAGTGCGACAATGCTGAAACCTGAGTTGTGTAGGATTAACCTAAACTCATTAACTCTGCAGTGTATTTTATTTCTCCCTCCTGAAAGAAAGACTATCTGGCTCTTCAGCTGCTAGATGTTCCACTTTCTTCACCAGCTGTGTCTGCCTGCTGTTTGGTGCTGGCCAGGTAGGGTGCAGCGGGTTCATCAGAGCGTGTTTCATGAAAACACTGGGCCTGAACCAAGACAGCAACTGTGCTGTAAAATCAAAACTCTGAGCTGAACGAGGCTTAAAAGCTCCGTGGAGCTGCAGACATGGGGATCGTGCTCCGTAGGTTTGTCACGACCGGCACCCTTTTCGCGTTTCACAAAGTGGTTTCCAGTCGAACACCGAGACACTCTGATCATGTCCAAGTGGTCTCTAATGGTTTTACCTCGATGAGCTTCACTGCAAGTACAAACCACCATCAGAAACCTTAAGAGTTCCCAGGACAACCGCAGAAGCAGTTGCTTGCTCAGGTTTTGTAATGGTTTCCATTACGTTTCTACTGGATCTAATGATTTCCGACGAAGGCTTCCGACTAACTGTTTCAGGCAGAACTCTTTCCAATGGCGTCTGCTCGAACCTCAATACACTCCATTAGGTTACATGAAAACGCAGGCCTCTGTCAGAGACTATTAACCAGTAAAACCATTAATTGCATTAAAACCATTGGGCGATTTGCATGTCTGCAGTGTGCATGATTTGTGTTTGACATGCATGAGTGGGAGACCCCTCACCCACTTCTATGAAGTTTGGTGATTTAAAGGAAACTGTACAACCACAGTTTTCACACCTAGATCATCGCTGCATCAGACTCTCTCTCTCCCCTGTGTGTGTCTATGTCTCTTGGCCCCTGTGCCTCACTCTCTCACCGAGTTATAAATATAAGCTTTCAATGACAAGTCAAACAGTTTGAGCTAACTTCAGGGCAAGACACACGACTCTCACGCAGTCAGTCAGACCATCACGCAGTCAGTCAGACCATCACGCAGTCAGTCAGACAGGTCTTCGGTCGGCCTGTTTCCATACTCTGCGTCGACTCCGACAGGGATTGGAACCGGCAGTCACACCGGGCCCGGACAGGCTTGGGAATCGAACCAGCGACTAGCGGGCAGGGGCATTACAAGTGGTGACACGATGGTTGCCACGGCGAGGGCAGTGTTCTGTCTATGTCTCTGCTTGTCTGTGTGCCAGATCAGAGGCTTCCACATGCCCGAGAAGATAAACAGAACCATCCAGAACCTCCTGCAGCACTATGTGAGTATTGCCAGCACGGCGAGTGCTACTACTGCTAGTTCCACTGATGCTGATACTTACACCCGTACTGCTACCGGCGTAGTATCGGGATTTGTAGTGCAGTACTTCAGATGCGGGTGCAAGCTTTTCTTGCTTCCTCCCGTTTCTTTCACACACTGATGCTCTCACCACAAACACACATACATGCACTCATACACACATGCGCACGCACACACACACACATCTTTTTAAGTTAGCATTTACTACGTGTATATATACTATATTTATAACTACAAATATGATCCATAACAATTATAATTATTAGACAACTTTTTAGTTAGTCAGTTTTATGTAAATTAAATCATGGCCGTGTGGTAATGCAGAGGAGAGCAGGAACACTGTCCTGGTGGTGCATTCAAGGACACTCCGACTTCTGACATTTGTGGGATGAATGCTGAAAGCAACCTCTTTAAATGCAGGAAACAGTCGCAATGTATTTTAGGGTTTGTTTGTTTTTCGCCACAGAGAGGCAACAGAAATGACCTAATGGACATAATCTTTCTCGCAACTTTTCTGATTATCATTTGTTTTTGTGAAACTTGATTTACATCAAAAGTAACCTGAATTTGTTTTGTTTCTTTGTCTTTTTTGCAGAAAATTCCACCTAAAGAGAGATTTAACGGGAGGCCCGTCTTCTCCAGGGAACCACTGGCTGGCAAAATTGAGGTAAATATAGGTCAACTTGATCTTTCAACCAATTTAGCTTCTGTACATGTACAAATACAAGTCTTCCAGAAACTTTCCATGAGTCTTGTGGTCAGTTTGTGGTTTTATATACGTGATTCATATGTTCACTGAAGGCAAATAAGCATATTTCCCAACATGTTGAACACTCATTCATTTAGGATTTGGCGGAACTTGTTGGCAGCACGCAGCCTGGGAGGCACAGATCAGGGCAAAAAACACAAAGCCTTGCAAATGAAGGGGAATTAAGATTATTCAGGGTGTTTTTATGTCTATTAAAGAGCTTTAGAGTGCAGTACAGGAAGCAGTGAGAGTGTTAGGGTACTTCCAAGTGCACTAGAAAGCCGTGTAGCGTTGTAGTGTGCTTTAGAGACATTGGACTGCTTTAAGCTGCTCTCCATGGACTCCTGTTGAGCTCCTCCATCTTTAACTAACTAGTAATCACTGGGGCAGCAGCTGGCTGGTGTTTTCATCAGGTTTCTATCTTTCACAGCCTGAAACTGTGAACAGTTTCTTTATTACGCTGGAGTTTGTGTTGAGGTTTTTGTGGTTTGTTTCCTGCTGGCTCTGCATTGTGCAACCGTTTTGCAACTACTCTCAGGCTCCAAATCAAACTTCACCAACAATAATGCAAAGCCACTTCATGGATGGTTTCGAGCGCCAAAGAGTCAAACCACCAAACACCAGCCCAAGAATCTTTATATGTTACAGTCTGCAGCGCTGCTTTTTGTCCTGTGTGGTTAACAAGATGATGTCGAGGTAAGATAAGATCGAGGGACATTGCTGACTAGCTCCAAACGCTGTGGTATCTGGCATTTGTTCATGCTGCATACGTGTCCCGATGAAAATAAACATTAAATAAAATGTATAGATAAGATCAGCTGAGTTTTAGAGCTGAAGATTTTCTCTTCCTGCTCTTCCTCGGCCAAACTGAACTTTTAAAAGAAATGTCTGCGATCTCTCTAGTTCGTGTAGAGGAAAATATTGTCAGTCATGATGGAAAAGCCTCTCTAATCGCTGAGAAAGTGTCCAGTTGAGTTGCGCCGATTGTGGCTGAAAGCCAGCTGTGTTCCGGCATCAGAGAACCAAATGGGAGCCGGCTGTGGCCCAACAAGCACCTCGATCAGCTTTGGCCCATTGTGGGAACCGGGATCAGGATTCATGGTGGTGCACAGGGAACAGGTTGCTATATAGAAAGTGGTGTTTAGCATAGACCTAAAGGCCCTCTGGGCTTTCCCATTCTGTTTTTCCTTCAGCAGAAAAACCACAGGTGTAACATTTCATCGTCTTTGAATAAGTTTCAGTCTAGCGTCCTCATGTGACCCATCTGAGCCAAAACGCTGTTTTTTAGGCAACAATTGACCTGTTCAGTGAAACTTAACATGCCTCCATGTAGACTGAAGAAATTCTCCAAAGTCCTATGCTCATTAAACTCCCTGAAAACCCATTAGATTATAAAAAAAAAACAAAAAAAAAACAGTTTTACAAAAGTTTAACACAGGGCTTTGATGGGGTTTAGACTTTAAACCAGCACAGATCTAAAACTGAATGAGTCTTAAAAGTGTGTCTCCACTGATTAAGAAAATGTCAGACTTTGTTGACAGGTGACATTTGAGTTCTTGCATCCAAATGAATTTAAAACAGTCAGTGAGTGGCATTCCCCTTAAAGGCCTACTCTACACTTAATCTAACCCCTGGGTGGGAAACCACAGAGTCTTTCCGCTGTGAAAAAAGGCTTTCAGCACCCTGAGGCCGGTTCAAGTTTGTCAAGCCAGCTCATCTTTTATTAAAAGGCATCTGCCACCGCTCTTATGTGGTTTAGCAAAATAACAAGAAATGCCTACTTTCATATTTCAAACCATCAGCTTTTCAGATTGCGTTCCTGCAGGCTTCAGGTTTCAGTTTATTTCGCCAAAAATCAACTTCAAAATTTCTGCAAAGAGCTGCATTTTTTCTATGGAAAATGGTAAAGACATATTCAGGCTCGTGTCACCCACCAGAAACCAGACACACAATGGTGTACTTGACCCCCTTCATGTGTCTCCTTCAGGCGAAGATGGTGTTTATGAGTGCCGTTTTGGAGACGTACGAAAAGCTGATCGGCCAGATGTTGAAGCAGCTGCCCACCCCGAGTCCCCAGACAGCCGGGAACAACGAGCGCCCCGCCTCCGCCGTCACCCCCGCCGCCAGTGATGCCGAGGCCGGAGCGGGCGGGAGCGTCAGGACGGAGCTGAGCTACATCCTGAAGAAGGTCCAGGATCTGAGGAAACACAGTTACCATGAGCAGCAGAAGCTCCTGCAGGGACTGCAGGCTCTCAAGCACATCCAGGTAGAGAGACATAGACTCACACAGAGAGAGAGAGAGAGAGAGACCAAAAACATATGTACATTGACTGCAACAACCGGACTGTATTAGGGCCTCATGTAGACTTAAAGTAAAAATCGTGGAGGGATTTAAGGAGGGCATATAGAGGACTTTGAGTAAGGTTCATGAAAGACTTATGTAGGCCCTATGAACGGCTTATGCAGCGTTAAAGCACAGCTTAACGAAGGGTTATGATAAGGCATACGGAAGGTTAGTATAGGGCTTCCCAGGGGAAGTAGGTTTTACGGAAGAGCTGAGCAGGGTTTATGGAGGGCTTAAATTAACGGTTATGGAAGGTTGATGTAGAGCATACAAAGGGCTTAAAGTGGGGCTTACGGATTTTAGGTTTAGGTCATGTTTATGTAGGCCTTAAAGTAAGGTTTAAGGAGGGTTTATGGAGGGCTTAAAGCAGGGCTCTTGGAAGGTTTAAGAAAGAATGTTCTTTAAGTCAGGCTTAAAGAAAAGCACACGAAAGGTTTATGTAGGGCTTATGTAAGGCTACATAAACCCTCCATAAGCCTTACTTATTTGGAAGGTTTACTAAAGGTTTTATGGGACTTTAATCGTGGCCGCGTGATGCCGCCGGGGAAGCTGTGCCTGTTACCGTGTGGTTGTTAACATGAACGTAACGCTCGTCTCCCTGCCCCTCTCCCTCCTCTAGATGGATAACCTTGTCATCCAGAGCAAAGCACTGTGGGAGCTGCCGTGGCTGTACGAGGAGGCGAGCTCGCTGACTGAAAGCATCCGGATGCAGAGGAGGCGGCGGCGGCGGCAAGCACGGAGGGTCAAAACTCGTCCGAGAGCCTGAAACAGAAACGGGCAACAGATGTCAACAATGACAGCAACAGAGCTAAAGTGCAAAAAAAAACAACAACAAAAAAAACCAAAAAAAAACAGTAAAACACAGATTCAGGATATTTAATAATTTAATATCAAATTAAAACTTGATAAAATAACATGAGAACAAATATCCAAATTTAAACCAGCGTGCCAAACTTTTAGACCATTTCCTGTTTTTAAAGGTTATGAAACAGATTATTTTATAGATATTTATTACAATGACAGCGGACCAGCAGCCTAAGCCTAATAAATATGGTAATACTGTAAAATGAATAGATTTTTTAAGGAGGTTTGGCGATCGATACTTGAAAGCAGCGCGGTGGTCTGTGGGTTTCACTCACTTCATCAATAATAGTATCAATACAGCAATCAATATCACCTGCAGATACTTGTTTTCTTGGTTTTCACCTGCTTACAAACGGCAGATGACTTAATGCTCAGACAATCAGCGGCTCAGGTTTAAAATGAGGTACAATTGCGTGTTTGGCAAATCACACGTGATCTTGTCTTGTTTTTAGGCTTTCCTCAAAAACAAGACAACCCGAGAACAACCGGGCTGGTCAGGAGAGCCCTGATTGGTCGACACGGCGAAATTCATCTTTTCGCATGTGAAACACGACGTTTACGATATCTCACCTTTTTGCACGACGGATCACGTGACGGGAACGCCACGCGAGAGGTCGCCGTTTTCACACACGCGAGATACACGGAAAACAGGGCGTGGTTTTCCCCAAAACCCAAAAGCGAATTAGCTGAAATGATAACGCTGTGCACCTTTCTGTCGGGGACGCAGAATGTTTTGTCAACGATAAAAATCGGAACCGTCCCTCCAGGAACCAACATCGCCGCTGCGCTGCTTGGTTCAAAAGAACTGCTGATGATGATGTTTACAGTACAGAGTACACCAGAGTACTACAGGTCCAGCACCGAAGTACTTCACTGCAGCACAGGAACTCTGCAGCTGAAGTAGAAGTACTATTCTCTTCAGGGATTTTTGTATTTTTCTAAAATGTGATTTTCTATATTTATTTTTGTATTTAAGGTGTCTAATTATTCTGTATTTTAAAGTGAGTCATCCTGTTGTGACTGATTATTGTTTATTTATTGTGTATTTATTGATTGGCGCATGCACACAAATGCAACTGAATAAAACTGAATGAACTTCATTTTCCCGAATCTTGCCGTGAGATTTTTTTTTTATGGCGATACGATGCACTTTGTTATTGATCTGATGTGGCTAATAAAAGTTTGGTCCAGGATTTGCACACCAGGTCTTCTGACTTATTCTGTTTGTTTTCTAAAACAGACACTCTTGGCCTCCTTTCTTGCAGCGAGGACAATTTTTCCGTTTCGTCTGTATTTAGCTGACGGACGTGGAGGCACAACAGGCGACTGATTGGACGAAACGATCTTGCCTCAAGGTTCTACTGAAGGAACCTCAAAGACCAAATCACGTGATCTTCGTCGGCCGTTTCGTCAGTTGTCGGGAACTTGCAGATGTTCAACGGAAATTTGAACATCTGCATTTCGTCGGCGACTGTTGTTAGGGGCGTAACGTGTCGGATTGTAATGAGGTCACATGTTAGTCCGCCCCAACCGATGGGAACGCGCCGGAACAGGCCCGGTTTATCCGCATCACCACTTGAAATGCAGCCGCAGCGTCTTCTGTGGCGAGGTCAGGTCACCGTCCAGCGCGTTATAACCCGCAAAGCGGTGACATCAGGCGTCGGGTTTCGGCTCCCCGTTGAAACGCCGAGTCCCCGCGCCGCCGCAGCATAAACGCATGCAACTGGCTAGTTCAGCCAGATACATCTGAGGGCCCGTGGGATGATTAACGGGAGAGAAAATAAAACCGAGTTCTGATGCACAAGTCAGGTTCCACTTTGGGGAGATTTTCTGTTTTCTGTTTGTCGTGAAATATTGGATTGTCACCTCCTTGGGCCTCGAACTGTCATTTACATGAAACCACGTGCGAGGTTCAGAGGGGGAAAGTCTCTGTGGCGGAGCTGCTGACGACGCATAGGCATCTGAATGTGACCACAGCTACGCGTCGTACTTTATACGGTAAGCCTATCACAATCAGAATCATCAGAATCAGGAATCGCCTGTATTGGCCAGGTATGTGTGCACATGCAAGGGATTTGACTCCGGTTTTTCGTTGCGAAAAAAGTACTGGTTTCAAAACTACTTAAAGAGTAAAAGTAATGTAAGGGGAAAAAAATGCCATTAAGGACAAAAGCTCAGGGGCCACAGGGGCCTATAGTGGACTCCCCCACCTCCTCAAAAAGACATCTTTCTGACCGCCATAATGACTATAATGTTGTATTAAAAAGTTAATGCTGAACATGTGGGCTGCCTGTTCCCGCCACATATGTGCCCGTTGAACATGAACGCACGTTAGCTCGATGCAGACACATTAGAGAATAAGATATATGTGACGGACGTCTTTGTACTCGGCTACATTTATTTCTGCTGTAACGGCCCCAACACACCCCAAAAATAATTACTCCAGTAAAGTGTAGATACCCAAGTATTTGTACTTCGCTCCTTGACACCTCTGCATGTGATTCACGTAACAGGTGGCTTAATGTACATGAGGTCGGTGGATATGACAGCGTATACAGTGTGTACAGCGTGCGTAGGCATGGAAAACATTCATATTTAAGTAAGCCATGAGATAAATGCACAGGTACAGTGGATGTTTGCTGCACATCTTGCGTGTCTCGTGGCAAACGGTGCTAGCACAGCTGGAGCACAGCTTCTTCACCGAGGACCGGATTCTGCCACAAACAAAGCTCAAGCCAACTGCCGTCGCACCGCGTTGCGCTGAATCTCAGAGACCACGAGCCTCCGCAGGCACACAGGGCGAACGCGCAGACCCCCCCCTCACTTCCTGTGACATCACTTCTGGTAAATGACAGGTGGACTCGTTTTACTGTAACTGCACCCCTTACCCACGGTGCACCGCGAGTGCTCTGTGTGTTTCGCGAGGCTGCGGGACTTCTAAGAACCGGCGGCTGTGCTTCCCCACGGCAGCTGGAGAGCGGAGCTGAGTGTGTGTGTG